>JASGCC010003155.1:0-25094 GCA_030067915.1 Hydractinia echinata | reverse complement strand
TCCTGCTTACCACGGAAAATGTCTTTCCATCTTCCATCTTTAATTTTTGCCACTGCAGTGTCAATAAAATGTCCCCCAGATAATTTTAACAGGATATCTCTGCATTTTGTTGATAGGCACACTCCAAGGGTATTAAGACGACATTGAAGCTATTAAAAATATGTTTATATATAAATATGTATATTGAACACAATGAGACCTTTATTATAGATTCTTTGCACACAGCACTATATTTTTCATTATATATATATATTTAATATATAATATATGTTTTTTTTATCATTAATATTTCTGTCTGTCAGAGGATTTTATTAATAAGTTTATAATAAGTTTTTGTTATATATATTAGTAGTTTTTATAAACTTTATTTTAGATTATATACCTGTATTGAGCATCCACCATCTATTAGCAAAACTGTGTTGATTCTTTGTAGTAAACTAAGTTCATGCCATCTGGAATTCATAAGAACTGAATATACAAAAGAGTGTTTTATTTTCAGTGACTCTTTAGTTTCTGTAAAGTCAATTAAGTTCCCTGAGATAGCATTAAAAATATCTGTTAGAAAACAGTGATGTTGGACCATTTCTTCCCATAGTTTACTAAATTTGAATTTTGCCATTCCAGCATAGGTGTTGTTGTAAAGAACAGAGCTTGTATTTTTTCTTTTACATAACTGCTCACACGAAATGGCCAAATCGTCTAACAATTTTTTTTTTATAGCAACATAAACTGATTTGCAATCTGTCCTTATTATGTGTGCCACTGCAGTTGGATCTGATGTATCTATCGCATTACGTAAAGATTCTGTTTGTTTTTTTGACAAAGGAGATGATAGTAAGCTGTCTGTCAAATTTTTGTTGTATATGGAACCTGTAAATGTTGCTGGAGAACTTTTCGTAGTTGGCATATTTGTTATATCTTGTAATGGAGTTTTATTAAAATTTAACTGCTTTTTGGTGGTAGTTTCCACTTCCTTTGTTGCTGATTTTTTTGGTGATATTTTAGAGCAGGGTGATGATTTCATACATCTTTTCACTGAAACATTCTGTCTTTGTTGTAACTGCGACCTTTGGCAAAGCTGTCTGTATTCCCAAATTTTATTAACAAAGCTTTCACATTTTCTGCATATACAATTTGAGAAACCATCATTTTCTGCTAAGTCTATGCCACAAGCTCGTAATATTTTTCACTCCATTTCCTTTTGCTTTCCTTGCACTGAATAGATACGTATTAGATGACTTTTCAGGGTGTCTGAATTACACAAGCGACACTTGCCTTCTTTTGCCGTACCAGACCGTTCATAATTTTTTTTTGGTGTTGATTGTGTTGCATTCATCACCCTGAACAAACCAAAATTATCTTAACTTTAGCTTCATAGCTATGTCCAAACTTTTTTACTTTGTTATATAATTGGTAATAAACACATCAAATAATTTTAAAGTAAGTTACCTACAAAGTACTTGGTTCTGTACCAGTTATTCTTGCATTCCAAATTTTTTTAAATTAACAGTGATGAAAAATATCAGCTACTGTACCTAGCCACAGCTAGCTATATAAGCTAGCCATGTAACATCAAAAAAATCATAAAACTACATCATTTATTCAGCTTACAAAAAACCACGTTGTTTATGTAGTCTTTAAAACGATATTAAACGCACCTACCATCATACCAATAACCAGTTGTTTTTAAACCTTGTCTAGACTGCTAGACAGCTACTAGCTAGCTACTAGACTTAAATTGCTACAATAATGCTTTTTTAGATTTTTCTGTTGCAACATAATCTCCTTAACCCTATTCCAACTGGGGGGGGACCAAATGGTCCCCCTACCAGTTTTTGTTGCATAACTTTTTATAGGATTATGATATGGCCCTGAAATTTTCTGACTTTTTCTAAAATTTATTTAGCAATATTTTGCCGTAATTTTTTTTGGAAAAAATTATGCTCACCTTCAGCATTCAATCAATTTATTGAGGTTGTCAAAATCCAAAAAGTATATATATTTTTAATTTGGCTGAAATAAATCAATTTCATTACTTTTACTATTGTTTTAAAATATAGAATGGAAAAACATACTCAAATATGACATTCACTCATTTTGGGTACATTTTCATGTCACTAATCCATTGTCATCTGTTATGATGGAAAAAAGACAATAAGTTGATAAAAAAATGAAATATATACTATTATATATCATTGTTTTGCAAATTTTACAGAGATTTTATATATCTACTTAGTTTTTACTGTTAGCGAAGTCAAATAATTATCTTTTTATCAACGTATGTTGATTTTCTGTAAAGGGAAATTTCGTCCTTTTTATCGATGACGATGACGTCATAATATGCGTGACATCGCCAAAATAAATATTTTTTTGAATTGTTTAAACAACAAATAACAAAAGTAAAAAAAAATTGAGCCGTAGCTAATGAAATCAATTCCGTCATTTGATTAAGTCCAAGAGTCAATTTGAGGGGTTTTGATGACGTCATCTTAAAAATAATGACGTCATCATGATTTTTTTTAATCAAATTGATTTTATACTAACTCCCTACCAAATTTGAAGTAATTAGCCTTTCTCAATCAGAAGATACATAGGGGGGACCAAATGGTCCCCCCCAGCGATTGAGAGCCCTTAAAAGCCCAGTTGGAATAGGGTTAAGCCATAGACAGCTTAAAGCTGAAACAATAAAAAAAACTTTATGTCTTTGACAGCCATAAATTTAAAATGTAGTTGCCAATACCAAAAAGTAAAAACTTGTCTTGCAAAACGTTGTTTTCATCTCGTCAGCCATTTTTATTTAGAACAGATTCCGTCGCAAAAGATTTGTCTTTGTTTCGACGCATTCCTCGCCGCCTACCTCGCCACAATGTTTATACGTGACGCAATAATTATGCGATAGATCCGCGCCAATCAGGTTTCATATCGGACCAGCCTCCTCCAGGGCCATGTTCGTATCGCCGTCCCAGGGTCAGAAAAGATACAAGATGCCCTGGGGACGAGGTTGAGCTTACGGGTGGTTTTGTTCACATGTACGAATACTTTTGTTCACATGAACGGAAAATGTTACGTAAAATGTTACGTAAAGTCAAAAGAAATGTTTCATTCATTTTGACTGGCAAAGTTATTTTCAAATATGGCTTTCCATGCATTTTTCTTTATGTCTTTTCGATGAAAATCTGCATGACTCTTGTCATACAATACTCCATACTTGTACACAATCGTGGACAGTTCTTCGTCGTTGCACGCCATTTTGATGTTTGTCATTTTATCAAACCAAACATGTTGAACAACTAATTTCGAATGTTTTCTAGTTCGAAATGCTGTTCGAACGCGATTGCATAATTTTTTCCTTCTTTTTGCTTACGTACAGTTTCTTACGTGCAAAAAGTTTTGCACGCAAGGAAATCCACGTAAGCGCTCACGGAATTCCGGAAGGGTTTACGTAATTTTCGTAAGACATGTCACATGTACGTAAATTTTTTACGTAACGTAAGAGAATGAATCAACACAATCTTCTTACGTAAAAAATTACGTTCATGTGAATGCGACTTAATGGTTTTACTTATGCTTTTAGTCAATACTCACAAACCTTATGCTTATAAGAAAGAAATTTTTTGACTTCAGATCTAAATCTGGAACTGAATAAAAATTACAGGAAGTTGCTAATTGCTAAATGTAGTGCTGAAACTTAAAATAATGAAAATCTATAAAACAAAAATGTTACAACAAAGTATAGTAGAATAGAATGTGAACATAAAAATGTTGTTGTTTAAATTGTAGTGGATGTTTCGTAATCTAGAATACTCTAGTGTATATTCTGGATTTGCACCAACTGAGTTTACAAATGCTTTTCCTGAGATAAATAAATTAGAAAATGTTTTCACTCGACTCAGGGCTACATAAATTTGACCATAGTTAAACTTTCTTTGCTTACGTAAGTCAAAAGAAAATACAACATTAGGGAGAGTTAGGCCTTGAACTTTATGCACTGTACAAGCCCATGAGAGCATTAATGGAAATTGAGTTCGTACAATTACTGGATATGCAGAAGGAAGTGATATAGGAATTTTTGCTTCAATCTTTGTAATTGGTACAATACTGTTTTGAAAAACATAGTTATCTGAACTCATTCTTTATAAACCTGCTAACTCTTCTTTAAATTTAACATAAATAATTTGAACTTTCCCATGGTTATTATACTTCACCTGAAAAACAGTCCCAAGCTGACCATTGATAAGACGATCATTGATATCGATATTACTAGTGAGCATAACTTTTGCACCAACTTTTAAAGTGAGAACTTTTGCTAAACCATTACTTTGGCTCTGACTTCTGCTAGATGCTTGCTCAATTTTAGAAGCACAAATGTTAGGTGGGCGAACATCATTGGCATAATTGTGTATGTGAAGTTCTAATAGCATTTTGTCATTCAACTCATCTTTTAAACTGTTTTCTGCAAAAAGATGGATGGCATCAGCAGGGGCTTCTATGTTATCAACAGAACGCAAATTCAGTAATGCAATATCATCATCATTTACATTGCCTATCCTGATATTATTAAGAAGCTCAATAAATTGTTCATCACCTTGTTGTCGCATTGTCATGGTAAGCTCAAACATAGTGAAATGATGCCAAGGATGACATAAATTTAAAAGATCATGCTTGAAATTACTGAACACTGTGCGTTCCCGAACTGGAGGCAATTGATATAAATGTCCAACTACTAAAATAGTTAGTCCTGCAAAAGGAATTTCTAGACCAACATTAAAAATCTCACAAAGGCGCATATGAATGTGATAAAGTCGCATGTGCGAGACCATAGAGATTTCATCTATTATTACCATAACTAGATCTGAATATTTTTGTCTGAAAGTACATCTTAGTTTGTCATTTAGTTTGGAAATATTTAATCCTGCATTTATAGTGATACCTAAAGCTGTGTTTATTGTTGTACCATCAATATTTATTGCAGCAATACCCGTAGGTGCAATTTTAAGAACCTTGAGTTGATTAGGCGAGCCTGCATGAAAGTTAGACGTTTTTGAAACTGCTTCATATACAGTATTTATTAAATAAGACTTCCCTACACCTGCTCCACCAGTGAGAAATATATTAAGAGGTTTGACAATGTGATTTAAAGAGGAATTTCTATACTTAGCTGTCTCTTTTGCCCAAGTATAAATTATATTAAATATTTGTCTCTGTTGAGAATTTAAAGAACGTATCATTTCACGCAACAGATCATCAGAAATTAGGATTACTGGTTGATTTAGAGAGTGTGCAAAATTGCTATCGAATAGTACTGGTTGCTGATAATTTTCTTCATTTAAACTATTAGATTCAACATGCGTAGAATCAGAAATTGTAAAATTAATATCATCTGTATTGTTGTTAATATGATTAAAAGCCGCCTCAACTTGATCAGCAAAAGGCTCAAAAATATTTTTGTTTAAATTTACTATGTCAATGATACCAGATTCTGACAATTTTCACAATAACTACCATAATAACATAACATAAATAGCAAGTAGTGTGCATACTTTTCAGGAAATAAATTGCTGTTAGGTATCGTATGGTATCGTAAAACTTGTCTTATTTGACGACACTTCAGTTTTTCAGAACTCGACATGAGTGGTATTTTGTGAGGCAAATCACTTAAATCATTCCATAGCTTAGAAACATCGCATCCCATTAAAACTTCAACAAAAAATGATTCAACTCTATATTGAAAATGCCTAGCAACAAAAACAGGATTATCATTTAAGGTGGTAACACACCAAAAAATAACAAATTTTTCGAAATTTTTAAAGTGGGCGTTTTAAATGGTTTAAACACTGTAGAATCCGAAAAAAATACTCCCAAAACTTAGAAATCATTCTAAATACCAAAATTCTAACCCTAAAAATGAGTAGTAAAAAAATTAAAATGTATGATTTCTCCCTTTGTCCCTCCAAAACCACAGTATTATCCCAAATTTTACGCCCAAAATCAAGAAACTCACAGCACACCCCGCAATTGGTATTAATATCTTCTTTGTTACACGGAAATACTTCATCGCTCAAAATAACTAAGTGCATTAATATCATTATCTGTTAAAGGATTTCTTTGCATTTTAAATATAATCTTACTAGTCGATAAGGCCCGTGGAAAAATCCACTAATGCAGGAGAAAAATGGAAAAATAGATTGTTTTAGATGTTTTGCTGACGTCAGCAGTGCAGCTACAAAAAAAATTTAGCGAAATTTGTTGATCCGTTTCCTGTAATGTGCAGAGGTTGAAACGCTGATGAAAATAATGTATAGGATCATGTTTTCGACGAACGCATAAAGAGATATAAGGGTTTAAAAATTCTGCTGACGTCAGCAAAGACCCGTTAAAAACACAAATATTTTTTTTAGAAATAATCCCGATAAAGCCCGTGGAAAAATCCACTTAGGCAGGATAAAAATGAAAAAAAAGCCAAGCGTCATTTGAATTTTGATGACGTCACCAACCCATCCACCAAAAAAAAATTAGAATCTTGTTTTCACGTTGCCTCTATTGTGTAGAGTTTAAACTGCTGATAAAAAAATGTATATCATCATGTGCTCTTGATGAGCGGTTAATGAGATATAATGGTTTAAAAATTTTGCTGACGTCCAATGGCCCGTCAAAACCTTAAAATTTTTTTTAGAAATTTGTATACCTGTTACCTTTATCGTATAGATCTTGAAACGCTGATCAAGAAAATGTATAGGATGATGTACTTTTGAGAAACGGTTGCAGAGACATTGGGATTTAAAGGTTTTTTGATGACGTCATCAACCCGTCCATTCCGAAACGGATTGGGGACCCAGGTTTGGTAAACTTACCCAAATTGGTTCCAGGTGGTCCCTAGTTACCCACGCGGTGAAAAATCATTGACGTCACCACCTCGTTTCCAAGTTATTTGGCCTCAAAGTTTTAAGTTCACTGTAATGGCTTCATTAATTTAATATAGGATATTGACGTTAATGTAGTGTTATTGACGTCGCGCCGTAACGTCAGAAAATTTAACATTTTAGACATAAGTTTTTCGGCGACATTAAAGGAAAATGACGATATCCACTTTGCCTGTTACAAACAGAAAGACACAGTCTCTGTATTATTATATAGACATTAGTCGATAAGGCCCGTGGAAAAATCCACTTAGGCAGGATATAACAGAGAAAAACAACCGTCATTTAAATTTTGCTGACGTCAGCGGAGACCTGTCAGAACACAAAAAATTTTTTTTCAGAAATTTGTATGCCTGTTGCCTTCATCGTATAGATCTTGAAACGCTGATCAAGAAAATGTATAGGATCGTGTACTTTTGACAAACGGATGCAGAGATAGATATTAGGGTTTAAAGGTTTTTTGATGACGTCATTAACCCGTCCATTCCGAAACGGATTCGGTGACCCAGGTTTGGAAAACTTACCCAAATTGGTCCCAGGTAGTCCCTAGTTACCCACGCAGGAGATGACGTCAGTTATTTCCACTCGTTTCCAAGTTATTTAGCCTTAAATTTAAAAGTGCAATGCAATGGCTTCACTAATCTTAATATACTTTCCTTTGACGTCAATATTGCTCTAACATCAAAGTTTGCTAATTTACAGAACAAATTTATAGGCGATGTTTTATAGACTTTATCAAAGAAATTTTATCCACTTTGCAAAAGTCACAGACAGACAGAACTGGCGTATTATTATATAGACTAGTAGATTAGGCCCGTGGAAAAATCCACTTAGGCAGAAAAACAATTGAAAAGTTCTGTCATTTGAATTTTGATGACATCAGCAAATATTTCAGTATATTGAATATGCCTTTTACTAAAAAAAATGATCTGAAAATGCATAAAAAGAAAGTATATAAGTCATAATTTAACAAAAAAGTTCTTAAAATCTAACACAAAATATCAAATGTCAAATCGCATTAAATCCTCCCAACAAAACTTCAGACAAAATATGAAAAACAACGGCGTGCAAGGTGTAAAATCTAGTTAGTAGAAAGTTACAACATTGACAGTCACAACCCAGACAGTTACGACAACAATAATAATAATGTCAGAAATAACACATCTCAAATATGTATACATCTTATTATGTGATTATGTTGAAAACCTTCAATATTTTAATCTGAAATGTCGAAAAGAAAGGCTTGCAACAGTAAGCACAGATCTATGAAATAAGTTCTTTATGCATTTTAAACATTGTCTTTTCCCTAAATGCTTATACAACAATACAACCTGAACAATATCAAAAAGCCAAACTTAAACAAACACAAAACACCAAAAAACAAAAAGTTAAACTTTGAAAAATCATTTATTCGGTTGCATACCATCCTCTCCCGCAAAAATATGCACAAAATGTAAAAATTAACCGTTAACAAAACAATTTTTTTGTCTAATGATCCGTACTGACTTTACCAAACATTTTAAACTGAAATGTCGAAAAAGCAATCAGCAAGGAGTAAATTTCAAATCAACAAAAATCATTATTTTGAAAAATTGTATATATATATATGGTCCTTCCTCACAAAAGTTTACAATAAATGTAGAACACAAAGGTTTATGAGGAGCAAATCAAAATATGAACAAAAATCAGTTCAATTGGCATGTTCTATATTGTCTTCACCCATAAAATCTTCCACAAAATTGATATGAAACCCATCAAATTCAACTCAGAAAAAGCAGTCATTTAAGTGCATACAAAAATACAACTTGGAAAGTGTAGAATATCAAATTATTATTTTTAGTATATATACTTGCATATGGTCCTCCCTCACAACAGTTAAACAGTTTCAGTCTGAACATACAGTAATTTTTTATCATCACCAAATATTTATTCCCGTAATTACATTACTTACAGTTAGTTTAAAATTTAAAAAAAGTTTATAAAACAAAATATAAAAAAAATCAAACTTACACAACAGCTCACAGTCTAATTGTACAAAAATTTGTTCTTTCAGTATTTTGCATGTGGTCTTTTTCCACAAAAGTTTACACAGCATTTAAAAAACAGCAGTTTGCAACACAAACAATATAAACGTCAACCATACTATTCTCTGCTGAGAAATTTTAACCACAAATGTAAAAAACCCAGGTAAATTTCCCCAAAAATGTCAACAACCTTTGTAAAAATATCAACCACCACCCTTATAAAAATATATAACCTTGTAATTTACATGCAAGCTCACAGAAGTTTAACAGGATGTCAACAACAAAACAATAAAACTTACTCCAATTAACGCACACACTTTAGTTTTACAAAATCATTCCTCTTAAAGTAAAATTTGCAGAAAACGTGAGAAAAATTATTCCTCACACTACCCTAAAAGTTCAATAAGTCTTTGAAAGATTTTGTGGCTTGTTACATCATAATTCGTGCTCAAATAAGATCCCTAAGTTTGACTACTAAGGTGGATATAAAGAGCTAAAAGAGGAATAACATCAGTTAGCTAGCTAGGTTTAGATACGGAGCTTGAAGGTAACATTAGATAAGACAGATACCCAGTTAAATATAGTTAAACTGGGAAGACGCATATAGCCAGCTAGCTATTTATGCTTAGTAAAACACATATAAAGAGAAACAATAGCAATATAAAAATTATGACATTTGCAGTAAGTTCAACAAACCAAAAGTTTCGCTAGCACATTTGTTTGATAGCCAGTTAACAGCTTTATGTAGCATTTTGAATTTTAGGACAAATACATTAGTTACGCACCAGGGGAAACATTAATTATGCAAAAAAGTGTAAAAAAATATGCTAGATTTTTTATAAAAAACGCGGTAAAATATAAAATATAAAGAATTTGAAGCTTTTAAGTGACTTTTTCCTGGCAAATGCGAGTCTGCCTGACACGTAACTCTAGCGACATAAAAACATAACGTCTAAAAATATCTAAAAAGTTCTTACTATTTGTGAATCCAAATCTACTTTAAACCCAAGCTTTCATTTTCTACTTCTAACTTTTCTTTATATACTACTTCTAGCTCCACTCTTCATTTTCGAAGTAACTTCTTGTGGCTTCTAACTTTACTTTTGTACTCTATGTTCACATAAAATATATATAAAAAAGAACAGAGTGTAAAACCAATTGGCAAATTTTTTAGGCTAATTAGTCAAATTAGAAATGCAAAAACAAAGTTTGAGTCATAATTCATGTTAAAACAACAACAATCAATTTAACAGTTCATTTTATGTCAATTTTTGCACTAAATTTGCAACACAAAATACAAATTCTAAATAATTCCTATGGTTTTCCTCAAAAGTTTAATCAAAATATAAAAGATGACAGGTGAACGACAAAATCAAAGTTTGCAGAATTTAATTATTTTGGTATATATATGTCTATTGATATATGCCCTTTATAACAATATTTCAATCCAAAATGTGAAAAAGAAAAACAGTTTGCAACAAAATCAGTTATTTGATGATATTGCATACACTTTTTCTCCACAAAAGTGTAAAAAAAGAATGGTTGTAGGAAATACTTCTGATTCAACAAAAATCAGTATTTGCATCTTAAATATTACTACTCATTAAATATTACCCAAAATTTCAAAAAACTGCGATTTGGAACGCATCAAATTTATAAATAGAGAGGATCAGTCATTTCGGTATGTTGTACAGAGTCCTGCCCGGTAAGAATTTATACAAAATATAAAAAAAAAACACAAGTTTTTTCGGTGTTGTACTCCCTCAAAAAAGTTGAAACTTTTCTTAATTAAGACAAAATGTCATAAACAAAAACATTTTAGTCAGAACATCTAGAACAACAAAAATCACTACACTTAAGGTACCAGAATTACATGTTAAATAAAAATCGTTTCGTCATATTGCATGTAACCGATGTATATAAGTTTAGTTACACAAAATGTGAAAAATACATTATTTGCATACACAAAATGTGAAAAATACATTATTTGCTTAAAAACAGTCCTTAAACTCTTCTTAAATATTATGTAATACTTTTTTAAAAGTTGTTGTGGCTTGTTAATTTAAGCTTAAAATGTCAAGTGAAATAAGTTACAGTCACATTCTTAGCAAAGACCACTAAGATAACACTACGGTAGCTAGCTTACATGTAAAAAGCAACATAAAACTGAAGCTAACATAAGCTAGCTACAGCAGCTAATAGCTGGTCAGTTGAATATAAACTGGAGACTTAGCTAGGTATAAAGAACATGGCTACATATTTATAAAGTCCGAGCTAGCTAGCTATTAGGTTGTTGTTGGTGTGGTTGGTTTTATGATGCTAGCTAACAAACATGTCTCGCATCAATAATATCATCAAAACTGAAAAAAACATAAACAAACCTTACAGAAACCTTTCTATACTTCATTTATATACCATGCCCCTTTTAAAGATTTATTTTGAAGGAAAGAGTAGAAAATGCTTAAAAAGAACAGCCATCTTTTTTGCAAACACAATTTCCGTTACTTTGTGCTAGAACTTCATTTAACAAACCACACAAAACTCGCAACTTTTCACGACAAAGAAGACATATATTTTACGGCAACATCAAAGATTTTTTTCGGCAACATCAAAGGAAAATGACGATATCCACTTTGCAAAAGTCACAGACAGACAGACGGAACTGGCTTATTATTATAGAGATACACTCCGTATTATTATATCTATATATTAATACGCCTTGTGTGTGTGTGCGCACGGTGAGGCCAAGGACAAAAATATACGGGTCACTTTTTTATTTCTCATGCATTGTGTCCCCAAAGCGTGGCGTTACGCTAAAATTTACTAAGTTAAAAAAAACGCAAATCAGGGGGTTACTATTTAAAAATTTAATTCTTTTTCTTATTACTTTAAAAAATAAAACTCTGTTTTTTTATTTTATTAAAACTATTTTTATTTTATTTTTTGTAAACGTTTGTATTTGTTTTTTTGTTTTAAAAGCCCCACGGGGTCGTTATGGATAGAATAATTTAATTTTACCCCCGGTTTACAATGTGCGCGCCGTATCTCACGGAAACAATTTGTTTATCAACTTAAAAGGAAACCGAAGCGAAGAAGGTTGTCTGTTTTTCAAACTAATCCTGAAAAAAGTTATTTCAAACAAGGCATGCCAATGCTTACACATCATGAGGTTAGCTTAAAGCTCATTTTTGTGTTCTGGGACCGAGGTTGCTTCCTTTTATAGAAAATCTATCGAATTCGAACATGAATGTAATTCGAATCTAAAATGTAAAAAAACAAACTGTTGTTGTCGAACGAAGTTGGTGTTGTTGGTTTGAAATATTTCTAACGAACGATGATTTAACTCACAAAAAGAATTGATTGGAAATGTATTAGGCAATTTTAGCTATACATTTTCAATTCGTTCTCTTTGGGATGAAGTAAAGTTTAGTATTCGAAGTAAAAAATTGATTGGGGTTTTATTGAGAGAACGCTAGCAAGCTACCTACTGAGAAAGCGAAAGAAAAGCAGGTGTGTTGTTTAGATTATTTAGTAGAGAAATGAATTTGGGTGTATAACGGTTTTTTAGCCGTTTCTTTCAGAGCTAAATTTTCCCTTAAATATTAACTTTCTTGTTGTGTCTTGAGCCGGAAAATATTTTCTTTAAGCACTTATTTTGTAAGAATATACTCCGAAAAATGGGTCAGAAGTTTAGAATATCCTAAGAATATGTCTAAGTTTGATTGTTTGTTTTAAATATAAACATTTGTATGACGCACAAAATTGATTAGAAGTTTACTTTTTTTATTGTAGCTATATATATCAAACGAACTGAACTTTTTTCTGTCCAAGCAATGGGTCGTTGTAGTAGAAATTGCCATTAGCCATAGTAACTTATAGCATGCTTTATTTTATTAAGGCATTATATATTTTCAGGCCAGAGTCATGCTAAGAACATATTGAGAATAATGAGGATAGCATTTGTCAAAAATGTTAAGAACATCGAGGCTGAAACGAAAACACACTATTCTAATAAAAACAGTGTGTATATCATAGAGAAGAATTTATCTAAACTGTAAAAAGTAATTTCCGTTGTTACTGTTTTTTAACACTACAGACTGTGTGATTCAGTGTTGATTTCGATATAATAAACCTAAACCTAAAACCTAAACTTAAATCAATGTTTACATCTGTTACGTTACGATCGTTTGAAATATATTCGATTCTTAAATTCGAAAACGCTGCATTGTTATCTTCTTTGATTTTATGCGTGATTTTCTTGATTATAAGTTTGGGTCTGTTAAAGCAAACTGTTCTTTTATTTTTAATATTTTGGATTAAAATATTTCGGTAGATATACAATATACCAAATGATTCAAGTTTTTATATTTCTCTTTTATGTGTTTTCAACTATTAATCTATATTATAATACCCGTATACGTCTGTCCGTCACGCAAAATGGTACCGCAAGTAGCGAGACGCACGCGATGCGGTATAAAAAGGACGGGCGAACCCGTGGATTTTCCACGGGCAACCGACTAGTTTCTTATATTTTGAGTATAACTTTGGAAGGTTTGCCGTATGCAATAGACTGAATAGCTGATTTTGTATGACTTAACGAAAAATGTTGGAAATGTTTGGTATCCTTTTTTTCCCTGGTGTACTTCTGGAATGGCAAAGCAAGTATATAGTTTTAGCGTATTTCGCTTTTTACGTAACGGTTGTTAGACGCCTTTGATTTTTTTGGACATTTTCCATTTTTATTTCATAGTAGATATTAATTCATTCCAGTGCAAATCAGCACAAGAAAGGGTAAGAAAGAAAGTTGGACACCCAAGTTGACGAATCATGGCAAGCACTTCAAGTTGAAATCTTTTCCAGAATGCGGGAGCACCTTTTATATTATTCATAAATGCAAAGCCTTGGTCATTTCGAATTAAGTTTTCAACAGTCTTTTTAAAATTTTGGCTAAACATACCAGCAGTAACACTGTTACCCGAGACTTTTTTCATTGCTATATTAATTTGACTATTCAAATTAAGTTGCTGATTAACAAATTGAGCAAAAAATATATAATCAGTAGAGGAAGAAAAAGTTTGCTTATAATTTAATAACCGTTGGTTAAAATATTTAACTGGAGATAATTTAATGTCTGCTCTACTTTATATCCAAATTTTCCTGTGCAGAGTCAGGGGCGGATACAGGATTTTTTTCTCCTTAGGCGGATTTGCGAAGCGAAGCGAAGCCAACGCGCAATTTTTGCATAGCAAAAATTGCGCGTGTTAAATCAGACGGGGGTCTTGGGGGGCGCTGTAAGCCCCCCAAGTGGGGTCTGGGGCAAAGCCCCAGAAGCTTTAGCTTATTTACCTATTTCAGCACTCCAAAATGCAGCAGACAGGACCTTTACAAGCCCATTTCTTACATGTTATTTGAAAAAAAAAACAATCATAAAATTCTTAAATGAAAGCCAAATAATGTTTTCAGAAGAATTAAGGCTAAAATTAGCTAGCCAGCAAAACTTCTTCTTTCTTCCACATCCAGAAAAAAATATTTACAGGCTTGTTTTTGCAAGTTATGAATGTAATAGCTTTTGGCTAATATTGAGACAATAAATTTTTGGAAACTAGGTTCAGTAAAAAAGATATACATAATTCTTATAATTCGGTAATGCAAAACGGTATATTATTACTAATAAAAACTTTTCATATTTAATCTATTCAAAAATTTAATAACATGAAAAAGGAGGCCTAAAAGAAAAATAAGCAAAAAACAACAACACAAAAATGCATATGTAAACAGGCTTTATTTGTATTATTAGATCATAGTAACAACAACATAAACAACAAGAGATAAATACAATAAAAATGGCAAAAATATATCAAGATTTTGTACAGGTAAAGGCAGCTACTTAAAATTTGGATTTTTATGCAGCAATAGCTAATTAAAAAAACAAACTTACAACACAACAACACAACATTCAGTCAAAAAATATTTAGCCCTATTAGCCTAATAGCAAGAAAAACACTGTTTTTATTTTTCGGTAACCATTTCTGGCTCAGACTTTAAAAATGTTGAATCAAACTTGAAAATACCTTTTAGCTGTTATGCGATAATTACTATAAATAGCTGAAATTTTTAACAAAACAAAATCATTTAAGAATAGATATCGTTAACTACATTATTACACATTTTTGTGTCCATCTGGATAGGGTTGTAATAAGTATATATGCTAAGTCATTTTCGCCATGTTGGTAGAACCACAAACATTTGCCATGTCTATCAGCATGACAACTTCTTTAGTAAAAATATGAAAAACTTTCGTCATTTCACCCATTAAATAAAACCATGCCTTTTTCTTATTCGAATTGTATATATATAATTAGCACCATTTCCAGGAATTATTTCGATACGAGGATAGAGATTTTAAACCGAAACATCATCAAGTCTTGTCAAAGTCTTCCTCCCAAAACTAGTGTTCTCTTCCTTGGCCTTGTGGCATGTTAAAAAATCGTTTGGAAAGTGTTTATTGCCAGAAGCTTTGAATCTACAAAAGTAAACATATAAAGTTGTTATGAAGTCAACAAATTGTTATACATTACACCTTTACCAGCTACAAAAAGTAACCAGCTGGCTAGCTATTAGATTTATTGTGTTGTTATAAAATGTCTTGTTACTTAAATAAAAAAGAAACCCAAGATAACACAAAGCTCTTTTGAATATGACACAAGGCTTTTTCAAATTTGTTGAAAGTGAAACTATAAACAGTTTCATGTTCACACTTGCTAGCACAGCAATAGAAAGCAATTGTTATCTTACTCTAAGATTAATGGAATTAAAAGTAAACAGATGTACCTGAAAGCGTAGTCAGTGAGTTAAAGCTATTATTTTTGTTAAGTCAAAGTCTCCTTTTCTGTCAAACAGCTTTTTTGCAATCACAGGCGACACAGAGAATAAACGTTTTCCAGTAATGTTTCTTCTTAGCAACATTGCTCAACTTCATTCCGTGATCATATATTCAAAACTTCCATTTACTTGCTGCAAGTCAATACAAAACAATTCCTTTAGCCTTCTTTCAGTAGTTGTATTGGAAGCAAACTTCGGAATTGCAGTTGGCCGAAGTTGGCCGAACCCATTAAACAGACCGGCTACCGCGAGGCAATAACAATAGGAAGAGTAAATTATTCCTACGCACCCATCCCCTAATATCAATCTTTCTTTCACCGTAAATTTCGACGACTTCTTGTTAAAGAGAGTCCAAAAGTCCACACTTCGGCGAGATTCTTTTTACGTCACAAATTCTTTTGTTTTAACCAGAGTCCAAAAGTCCACACCTCGGCGAGATTTTTCTCGACGTCATAATTCTTTTGTTTTTCTTTTGTTTAAGAGAGTCCAAAAGTCCACACCTCGGCGGCCGCCGAAGTCGACTGTTTTTACGGCAGAAAACAAAGGAATCGAGAGAAACAAAGTCAGCGAAATGCGGCAAAATGTAGTTCGACTACCGTAAGAACCATAGTACTTCGGCAAAGCACATCGAAGGAGAGTCGAGCCTCGGCAAACACTCCTGAGTGGAGATAAGAATATTACCTCGGATCCTGGGCGCAAAGGAATCTTATTAAACGCTTATAATAAAAATTATGCGTTGCTTTAAATCAATTTCTACATTTAGATACACATGATTTTCTCATTGGCAAAATTTCTCCTTAGGCGAGTGCCGAAGTGGCCGAAGTCTAAATCCGCCCCTGAGAGTAAGGTAGGAAAAGCTAGCTCTTCACAATTGTTATCAGTAAGAATATTTTGTGGTTTTTTATTTTCACCGGGCGCTAATTCTAAATATTCATTTGTAAATGACGGCAACAAAACTAAACTTTCAGCTGCCCCTTGTCTAAAGGCATCTAATGGATCAGACGATTCTTGAAGCGGTTCATCAGATACATTAGTTGCAGGACTAATTTCTATTTCAACTTCAATTTCATCATCTTCCTGCACGAATTGTAAAAGATCGGGTGCTATATTACTTAAATCAATAGTTATATCTTCATAAAACTTATTGTACGTCTTAAGGTAAGAAAGAGCTTCTTGTATTCTCTCTGGACTATCAGGTTCAAAATAAACATGACCATTAAAAGAGAGCTTTTTTTTCAACTTTACTAGAATTACACTGGAGGAATTGGCATTTCTAGGTCATGTCATACATGTTTCGTCAATAGAAACTGGAATATTACAGATAGCACCTTTAATTTTTGGCATTTGTCCTTTACTCATTATAGCAATTTTTTAAGTAATATCCTTTTAGAAATCAAAACTTGTTCTAATTTATTTAAATTTTTCAGTAGTTCAGGTATTTCAGGAATATCTAATTTGTTATAAACAGCTTGACAAGGAATCTTATTACATTTCATTTTCTTGTTGCAAGTAAGACAAATATACATTTTTCTGTCAAACGATTTAGTATTTTGAGACAACAGGTCACCTAGTGTATCAAATTTATCAGTTTTGAAACATTTTACGGATCTTCTATATAGACTTCTATTACATATAACACAGATAAAGTACGGACCTTCATTGATCTTCTTATGAAAAGCCTCAATGCACTCTTGCTTTGTTTTTATTATCTTAGAATTAGTTATTTTGCACTCTTTTACTTGTTTAGTAGGAGGCAATGAATTACATTTAGCTGAAGTATTCCTGACACTTGTTGGAGTTCTACGTGTTCTACCATTTCTTTGCAACTCAGATTTATGGTTAAGAACAACTAAGCTCTTGTCGTTTGCACTAAATCTCAAGTGCGAAATTTTAATGAACTGAATTTCATATTCAATTATATTGTCAGTGCTTCCGTATACATCCACAATATAATTTGTTGTTTCCTAAAAATTTTGAAATTTCAATATTATAGCTTTACCATCAAATGATGGTCTTCCAGTAATGTCGCGACTATGGGAATCCACAATATAAACATTTGGATGGCGACCACATGGAATTAGGGAGAATGATAAACCAGAAATTATAAATAAAATACCATCATAATCTATTCCGCAACTTAGTTTCATATTTAAATCATTACTACTATTTACAAAATTGTCACCTCTTTTGCTTATAGTGCTACATAAATTATCTTTGAACACAACTGGTAGTTGCAGGTGTTCAACTTGGACATTCCGTGGTAATTCTAGACAAGACAGATAACGCAAAGTGTTTTGAGATTTATATAACTCATCGCCTTTCTCAACAATATATTCTAGATCATTTTTGTTCCAACGAGATACATCTTTAAAGACTGAAAAACATATGTTGTATAACGCTATGCAAGTACATTGTATACCCCTTGTTTCACCAAACTTTTCATGACCCTGATTAAAGGAAGCTTGGATACATTTTAGAATAGTGTACGGACCAGGATTTACTTCCACATCACCACAAAGCAAAATCTGAGAGAATTCGAAATATTCATTTTCGTGAATTGAGACTTTTCATGAGACAATGTGCATTGGAATGTGAAATTGAAATAGTTGAAAAAAGCTGGACAAGGCTGGACGGCAACCTCGTCCCCAGGACTATTTGCTTCTCAACGGCGCTGCGCTTTCTGATAGTTCTAGCGAAATAGCCCTGGACCAGGCTGGTCACCGTATCGCATCTGATTGGCTCTCGGCGTTACCCTAATTATGCAACGCTTTTAGCTGGCGTCAGCAAAAATCCTAAAAGTGATACATAAACAAATATGGCACCGGAAGATGTGGCGTCGTTGTGTTAGTGGTTTTAAATCCTTAAAAAGCATTATTTTTCCTTTTTAATCTCATTTCCTCCACCTTTTTTTTAAGATGTCTTAGCTAAAGTAAGAATTTCTTTCAAATATACGATATTTTTTGTTAAAAAGTAGTCGGTATTATTGCTAGCCAGCTACAATCGTGGTCACAATATGTTGGGACAAGAGAACGAATTTCGAATTTCGCCACCACAAGTAATTGCGTAGGCTCATTCTATATTAGATTCACACATCTTGAACTTGTCAAAGTTCACTTGTCAATGTTCAGAGTGGACTTAGGACTTCGGATCTTAGATTATTTGGTAAATACGAAACTCATAAAATGTGCTAATTGTTGCTGACGTCAGCAAGGCCATTAATCACGAATTTCGGGGCCTTCGTGTTCCCGACGTGAATTATTTCGGTGTGCGGGCGTGCTAAAGGATGTGACTAGCAACTTTTCAACGCTCTCTGCCTGGCTTACTTGTGTGCAAAAGTAGCGACTTTGCAGCCTGTCGGCCGCAGAGTATTGACTATTGGACTCTTTTGTCCATATTTGGATAATGAGTAAAAAAACTGCCTTAGTCTCAATATTTTTGTCCACGATTGTCTGAGAAAGTGGATTTTTGCGTTTTTCTTCGTTTTTTTGTGGTTTCCATAGGTTCTTATGCTCAGAATCGGTCAATATTGGACAAAATGAATCTTCTCAGACAATCGTGGTCACAATATGTTGGGACAAGAGAACGAATTTCGAATTTCGCCACCACAAGTAATTGCGTAGGCTCATTCTATATTAGATTCACACATCTTGAACTTGTCAAAGTTCACTTGTCAATGTTCAGAGTGGACTTAGGACTTCGGATCTTAGGATTATTTGGTAAATACGAAACTCATAAAATGTGCTAATTGTTGCTGACGTCAGCAGGCCATTAATCACGAATTTCGGGGCCTTCGTGTTCCCCGACGTGAATTATTTCGGTGTGCGGGGCGTGCTAAAGGATGTGACTAGCAACTTTTCAACGCTCTCTGCCTGGCTTACTTGTGTGCAAAAGTAGCGACTTTGCAGCCTGTCGGCCGCAGAGTATTGACTATTTGACTCTTTTGTCCATATTTGGATAATGAGTAAAAAACTGCCTTAGTCTCAATATTTTTGTCCACGATTGTCTGAGAAAAGTGGATTTTTTGCGTTTTTCTTCGTTTTTTGTGTTTCCATAGGTTCTTATGCTCAGAATCGGTCAATATTGGACAAAATGAATCTTCTCAGACAATCGTGGTCACAATATGTTGGGACAAGAGAACGAATTTCGAATTTCGCCACCACAAGTAATTGCGTAGGCTCATTCTATATTAGATTCACACATCTTGAACTTGTCAAAGTTCACTTGTCAATGTTCAGAGTGGACTTAGGACTTCGGATCTTAGGTTATTTGGTAAATACGAAATTCATAAAATGTGCTAATTGTTGCTGACGTCAGCAAGGCCATTAATCACGAATTTCGGGGCCTTCGTGTTCCCCGACGTGAATTATTTCGGTGTGCGGGCGTGCTAAAGGATGTGACTAGCAACTTTTCAACGCTCTCTGCCTGGCTTACTTGTGTGCAAAAGTAGCGACTTTGCAGCCTGTCGGCTGCAGAGTATTGACTATTTGACTCTTTTGTCCATATTTGGATAATGAGTAAAAAACTGCCTTAGTCTCAATATTTTTGTCCACGATTGTCTGAGAAAGTGGATTTTTGCGTTTTTCTTCGTTTTTTGTGGTTTCCATAGGTTCTTATTGTCAGAATCGGTCAATATGGGACAAAATGAATCTTCTCAGATGTCTGAGAAAGTGGATTTTTGCGTTTTTCTTCGTTTTTTGTGGTTTCCATAGGTTCTTATGCTCAGAATCGGTCAATATTGGACAAAATGAATCTTCTCAGACAATCGTGGTCACAATATGTTGGGACAAGAGAACGAATTTCGAATTTCGCCACCACAAGTAATTGCGTAGGCTCATTCTATATTAGATTCACACATCTTGAACTTGTCAAAGTTCACTTGTCAATGTTCAGAGTGGACTTAGGACTTCGGATCTTAGGTTATTTGGTAAATACGAAATTCATAAAATGTGCTAATTGTTGCTGACGTCAGCAAGGCCATTAATCACGAATTTCGGGGCCTTCGTGTTCCCCGACGTGAATTATTTCGGTGTGCGGGCGTGCTAAAGGATGTGACTAGCAACTTTTCAACGCTCTCTGCCTGGCTTACTTGTGTGCAAAAGTAGCGACTTTGCAGCCTGTCGGCTGCAGAGTATTGACTATTTGACTCTTTTGTCCATATTTGGATAATGAGTAAAAAACTGCCTTAGTCTCAATATTTTTGTCCACGATTGTCTGAGAAAGTGGATTTTTGCGTTTTTCTTCGTTTTTTGTGGTTTCCATAGGTTCTTATGCTCAGAATCGGTCAATATTGGACAAAATGAATCTTCTCAGACAATCGTGGTCACAATATGTTGGGACAAGAGAACGAATTTCGAATTTCGCCACCACAAGTAATTGCGTAGGCTCATTCTATATTAGATTCACACATCTTGAACTTGTCAAAGTTCACTTGTCAATGTTCAGAGTGGACTTAGGACTTCGGATCTTAGGTTATTTGGTAAATACGAAATTCATAAAATGTGCTAATTGTTGCTGACGTCAGCAAGGCCATTAATCACGAATTTCGGGGCCTTCGTGTTCCCCGACGTGAATTATTTCGGTGTGCGGGCGTGCTAAAGGATGTGACTAGCAACTTTTCAACGCTCTCTGCCTGGCTTACTTGTGTGCAAAAGTAGCGACTTTGCAGCCTGTCGGCTGCAGAGTATTGACTATTTGACTCTTTTGTCCATATTTGGATAATGAGTAAAAAACTGCCTTAGTCTCAATATTTTTGTCCACGATTGTCTGAGAAAGTGGATTTTTGCGTTTTCTCTTCGTTTTTTGTGGTTTCCATAGGTTCTTATGCTCAGAATCGGTCAATATTGGACAAAATGAATCTTCTCAGACAATCGTGGTCACAATATGTTGGGACAAGAGAACGAATTTCGAATTTCGCCACCACAAGTAATTGCGTAGGCTCATTCTATATTAGATTCACACATCTTGAACTTGTCAAAGTTCACTTGTCAATGTTCAGAGTGGACTTAGGACTTCGGATCTTAGGTTATTTGGTAAATACGAAATTCATAAAATGTGCTAATTGTTGCTGACGTCAGCAAGGCCATTAATCACGAATTTCGGGGCCTTCGTGTTCCCCGACGTGAATTATTTCGGTGTGCGGGCGTGCTAAAGGATGTGACTAGCAACTTTTCAACGCTCTCTGCCTGGCTTACTTGTGTGCAAAAGTAGCGACTTTGCAGCCTGTCGGCTGCAGAGTATTGACTATTTGACTCTTTTGTCCATATTTGGATAATGAGTAAAAAACTGCCTTAGTCTCAATATTTTTGTCCACGATTGTCTGAGAAAGTGGATTTTTGCGTTTTTCTTCGTTTTTTTGTGGTTTCCATAGGTTCTTATGCTCAGAATCGGTCAATATTGGACAAAATGAATCTTCTCAGACAATCGTGGTCACAATATGTTGGGACAAGAGAACGAATTTCGAATTTCGCCACCACAAGTAATTGCGTAGGCTCATTCTATATTAGATTCACACATCTTGAACTTGTCAAAGTTCACTTGTCAATGTTCAGAGTGGACTTAGGACTTCGGATCTTAGGTTATTTGGTAAATACGAAATTCATAAAATGTGCTAATTGTTGCTGACGTCAGCAAGGCCATTAATCACGAATTTCGGGGCCTTCGTGTTCCCCGACGTGAATTATTTCGGTGTGCGGGCGTGCTAAAGGATGTGACTAGCAACTTTTCAACGCTCTCTGCCTGGCTTACTTGTGTGCAAAAGTAGCGACTTTGCAGCCTGTCGGCTGCAGAGTATTGACTATTTGACTCTTTTGTCCATATTTGGATAATGAGTAAAAAACTGCCTTAGTCTCAATATTTTTGTCCACGATTGTCTGAGAAAGTGGATTTTTGCGTTTTTCTTCGTTTTTTGTGGTTTCCATAGGTTCTTATGCTCAGAATCGGTCAATATTGGACAAAATGAATCTTCTCAGACAATCGTGGTCACAATATGTTGGGACAAGAGAACGAATTTCGAATTTCGCCACCACAAGTAATTGCGTAGGCTCATTCTATATTAGATTCACACATCTTGAACTTGTCAAAGTTCACTTGTCAATGTTCAGAGTGGACTTAGGACTTCGGATCTTAGATTATTTGGTAAATACGAAACTCATAAAATGTGCTAATTGTTGCTGACGTCAGCAAGGCCATTAATCACGAATTTCGGGGCCTTCGTGTTCCCCGACGTGAATTATTTCGGTGTGCGGGCGTGCTAAAGGATGTGACTAGCAACTTTTCAACGCTCTCTGCCTGGCTTACTTGTGTGCAAAAGTAGCGACTTTGCAGCCTGTCGGCTGCAGAGTATTGACTATTTGACTCTTTTGTCCATATTTGGATAATGAGTAAAAAACTGCCTTAGTCTCAATATTTTTGTCCACGATTGTCTGAGAAAGTGGATTTTTGCGTTTTTCTTCGTTTTTTGTGGTTTCCATAGGTTCTTATGCTCAGAATCGGTCAATATTGGACAAAATGAATCTTCTCAGACAATCGTGGTCACAATATGTTGGGACAAGAGAACGAATTTCGAATTTCGCCACCACAAGTAATTGCGTAGGCTCATTCTATATTAGATTCACACATCTTGAACTTGTCAAAGTTCACTTGTCAATGTTCAGAGTGGACTTAGGACTTCGGATCTTAGGCTTATTTGGTAAATACGAAATTCATAAAATGTGCTAATTGTTGCTGACGTCAGCAAGGCCATTAATTCACGAATTTCGGGGCCTTTCGTGTTCCCCGACGTGAATTATTTCGGATGTGCGGGCGTGCTAAAGGATGTGACTAGCAACTTTTCAACGCTCCTCCTGCCTGGCTTACTTGTGTGCAAAAGTAGCGACTTTGCAGCCTGTCGGCTGCAGAGTATTGACTATTTGACTCTTTTGTCCATATTTGGGATAATGAGTAAAAACTGCCTTAGTCTCAATATTTTTGTCCACGATTGTCTGAGAAAGTGGATTTTTTGCGTTTTTTTTTTCCTTTCGTTTTTTGTGGTTTCCATAGGTTCATTATGCTCAGAATCGGTCAATATTGGACAAAATGAATCTTTCTCAGACAATCGTGGTCACAATATGTTGGGACAAGAGAACGAATTTCGAATTTCGCCACCACAAGTAATTGCGTAGGCTCATTCTATATTAGATTCACACATCTTGAACTTGTCAAGTTCCTTGTCAATGTTCAGAGTGGACTTAGGACTTCGGATCTTAGGATTATTTGGTAAATACGAAACTTCATAAAATGTGCTAATTGTTGCTGACGTCAGCAAGGCCATTAATCACGAATTTCGGGGCCTTCGTGTTCCCCGACGTGAATTATTTCGGTGTGCGGGCGTGCTAAAGGATGTGACTAGCAACTTTTCAACGCTCTCTGCCTGGCTTACTTGTGTGCAAAAGTAGCGACTTTGCAGCCTGTCGGCTGCAGAGTATTGACTATTTGACTCTTTTGTCCATATTTGGATAATGAGTAAAAAACTGCCTTAGTCTCAATATTTTTGTCCACGATTGTCTGAGAAAGTGGATTTTTGCGTTTTTCTTCGTTTTTTGTGGTTTCCATAGGTTCTTATGCTCAGAATCGGTCAATATTGGACAAAATGAATCTTCTCAGACAATCGTGGTCACAATATGTTGGGACAAGAGAACGAATTTCGAATTTCGCCACCACAAGTAATTGCGTAGGCTCATTCTATATTAGATTCACACATCTTGAACTTGTCAAAGTTCACTTGTCAATGTTCAGAGTGGACTTAGGACTTCGGATCTTAGGTTATTTGGTAAATACGAAATCATAAAATGTGCTAATTGTTGCTGACGTCAGCAAGGCCATTAATCACGAATTTCGGGGCCTTCGTGTTCCCCGACGTGAATTATTTCGGTGTGCGGGCGTGCTAAAGGATGTGACTAGCAACTTTTCAACGCTCTCTGCCTGGCTTACTTGTGTGCAAAAGTAGCGACTTTGCAGCCTGTCGGCTGCAGAGTATTGACTATTTGACTCTTTTGTCCATATTTGGATAATGAGTAAAAAACTGCCTTAGTCTCAATATTTTTGTCCACGATTGTCTGAGAAAGTGGATTTTTGCGTTTTTCTTCGTTTTTTGTGGTTTCCATAGGTTCTTATGCTCAGAATCGGTCAATATTGGACAAAATGAATCTTCTCAGACAATCGTGGTCACAATATGTTGGGACAAGAGAACGAATTTCGAATTTCGCCACCACAAGTAATTGCGTAGGCTCATCAT
>JASGCC010003154.1:0-25097 GCA_030067915.1 Hydractinia echinata | reverse complement strand
TCTCATTTATCACATTTATAAGGTCAAAGTCCAAAATCAGTTCAATTAAGTCCCACAGTCAATCGTTTCACTGTTAAAAGCGATGCAACCTAGTAATATCAGAAAAATATCGCTAAATACATGTTGGTACGAATATGTGACGCAACCGTTGTAACTCAAACGGACTGATACCGTTAAAAGTCAATGAAATGTAGTTTTTGAAACTGTCTCTATTTCTTCAGCGCGCGCTAACGGCTAGGATTGGTCCCACAGTAAAAATGACTTATTTATCTAAATTTTAAATAAAGCGCTACCACAGCGCCCAGTGTAATCGCTGAGTTCCAGCAATCATGTCAAATTAAGAAGAATGTTATTTCTTGGAGTCCAATTGTCTCATTTATCACATTTATAAGGTCAAAGTCCAAAATCAGTTCAATTAAGTCCACAGTCAATCGTTTCACTGTTAAAAGCGATGCAACCTAGTAATATCAGAAAAATATCGCTAAATACATGTTGGTACGAATATGTGACGCAACCGTTGTAACTCAAACGGACTGATACCGTTAGAAAGTCAATGAAATGTAGTTTTTGAAACTGTCTCTATTTCTTCAGCGCGCGCTAACGGCTAGGATTGGTCCCACAGTAAAAAATGACTTATTTATCTAAATTTTTAAATAAAGCGCTACCACAGCGCCCAGTGTAATCGCTGAGTTCCAGCAATCATGTCAAATTAAGAAGAATGTTATTTCTTGGAGTCCAATTGTCTCATTTATCACATTTATAAGGTCAAAGTCCAAAATCAGTTCAATTAAGTCCCACAGTCAATCGTTTCACTGTTAAAAGCGATGCAACCTAGTAATATCAGAAAAATATCGCTAAATACATGTTGGTACGAATATGTGACGCAACCGTTGTAACTCAAACGGACTGATACCGTTAGAAAGTCAATGAAATGTAGTTTTTGAAACTGTCTCTATTTCTTCAGCGCGCGCTAACGGCTAGGATTGGTCCCACAGTAAAAAATGACTTATTTATCTAAATTTTTAAATAAAGCGCTACCACAGCGCCCAGTGTAATCGCTGAGTTCCAGCAATCATGTCAAATTAAGAAGAATGTTATTTCTTGGAGTCCAATTGTCTCATTTATCACATTTATAAGGTCAAAGTCCAAAATCAGTTCAATTAAGTCCCACAGTCAATCGTTTCACTGTTAAAAGCGATGCAACCTAGTAATATCAGAAAAATATCGCTAAATACATGTTGGTACGAATATGTGACGCAACCGTTGTAACTCAAACGGACTGATACCGTTAGAAAGTCAATGAAATGTAGTTTTTGAAACTGTCTCTATTTCTTCAGCGCGCGCTAACGGCTAGGATTGGTCCCACAGTAAAAAATGACTTATTTATCTAAATTTTTAAATAAAGCGCTACCACAGCGCCCAGTGTAATTGCTGAGTTCCAGCAATCATGTCAAATTAAGAAGAATGTTATTTCTTGGAGTCCAATTGTCTCATTTATCACATTTATAAGGTCAAAGTCCAAAATCAGTTCAATTAAGTCCCACAGTCAATCGTTTCACTGTTAAAAGCGATGCAACCTAGTAATATCAGAAAAATATCGCTAAATACATGTTGGTACGAATATGTGACGCAACCGTTGTAACTCAAACGGACTGATACCGTTAGAAAGTCAATGAAATGTAGTTTTTGAAACTGTCTCTATTTCTTCAGCGCGCGCTAACGGCTAGGATTGGTCCCACAGTAAAAAATGACTTATTTATCTAAATTTTTAAATAAAGCGCTACCACAGCGCCCAGTGTAATCGCTGAGTTCCAGCAATCATGTCAAATTAAGAAGAATGTTATTTCTTGGAGTCCAATTGTCTCATTTATCACATTTATAAGGTCAAAGTCCAAAATCAGTTCAATTAAGTCCCACAGTCAATCGTTTCACTGTTAAAAGCGATGCAACCTAGTAATATCAGAAAAATATCGCTAAATACATGTTGGTACGAATATGTGACGCAACCGTTGTAACTCAAACGGACTGATACCGTTAGAAAGTCAATGAAATGTAGTTTTTGAAACTGTCTCTATTTCTTCAGCGCGCGCTAACGGCTAGGATTGGTCCCACAGTAAAAAATGACTTATTTATCTAAATTTTTAAATAAAGCGCTACCACAGCGCCCAGTGTAATCGCTGAGTTCCAGCAATCATGTCAAATTAAGAAGAATGTTATTTCTTGGAGTCCAATTGTCTCATTTATCACATTTATAAGGTCAAAGTCCAAAATCAGTTCAATTAAGTCCCACAGTCAATCGTTTCACTGTTAAAAGCGATGCAACCTAGTAATATCAGAAAAATATCGCTAAATACATGTTGGTACGAATATGTGACGCAACCGTTGTAACTCAAACGGACTGATACCGTTAGAAAGTCAATGAAATGTAGTTTTTGAAACTGTCTCTATTTCTTCAGCGCGCGCTAACGGCTAGGATTGGTCCCACAGTAAAAAATGACTTATTTATCTAAATTTTTAAATAAAGCGCTACCACAGCGCCCAGTGTAATCGCTGAGTTCCAGCAATCATGTCAAATTAAGAAGAATGTTATTTCTTGGAGTCCAATTGTCTCATTTATCACATTTATAAGGTCAAAGTCCAAAATCAGTTCAATTAAGTCCCACAGTCAATCGTTTCACTGTTAAAAGCGATGCAACCTAGTAATATCAGAAAAATATCGCTAAATACATGTTGGTACGAATATGTGACGCAACCGTTGTAACTCAAACGGACTGATACCGTTAGAAAGTCAATGAAATGTAGTTTTTGAAACTGTCTCTATTTCTTCAGCGCGCGCTAACGGCTAGGATTGGTCCCACAGTAAAAAATGACTTATTTATCTAAATTTTTAAATAAAGCGCTACCACAGCGCCCAGTGTAATTGCTGAGTTCCAGCAATCATGTCAAATTAAGAAGAATGTTATTTCTTGGAGTCCAATTGTCTCATTTATCACATTTATAAGGTCAAAGTCCAAAATCAGTTCAATTAAGTCCCACAGTCAATCGTTTCACTGTTAAAAGCGATGCAACCTAGTAATATCAGAAAAATATCGCTAAATACATGTTGGTACGAATATGTGACGCAACCGTTGTAACTCAAACGGACTGATACCGTTAGAAAGTCAATGAAATGTAGTTTTTGAAACTGTCTCTATTTCTTCAGCGCGCGCTAACGGCTAGGATTGGTCCCACAGTAAAAAATGACTTATTTATCTAAATTTTTAAATAAAGCGCTACCACAGCGCCCAGTGTAATCGCTGAGTTCCAGCAATCATGTCAAATTAAGAAGAATGTTATTTCTTGGAGTCCAATTGTCTCATTTATCACATTTATAAGGTCAAAGTCCAAAATCAGTTCAATTAAGTCCCACAGTCAATCGTTTCACTGTTAAAAGCGATGCAACCTAGTAATATCAGAAAAATATCGCTAAATACATGTTGGTACGAATATGTGACGCAACCGTTGTAACTCAAACGGACTGATACCGTTAGAAAGTCAATGAAATGTAGTTTTTGAAACTGTCTCTATTTCTTCAGCGCGCGCTAACGGCTAGGATTGGTCCCACAGTAAAAAATGACTTATTTATCTAAATTTTTAAATAAAGCGCTACCACAGCGCCCAGTGTAATCGCTGAGTTCCAGCAATCATGTCAAATTAAGAAGAATGTTATTTCTTGGAGTCCAATTGTCTCATTTATCACATTTATAAGGTCAAAGTCCAAAATCAGTTCAATTAAGTCCCACAGTCAATCGTTTCACTGTTAAAAGCGATGCAACCTAGTAATATCAGAAAAATATCGCTAAATACATGTTGGTACGAATATGTGACGCAACCGTTGTAACTCAAACGGACTGATACCGTTAGAAAGTCAATGAAATGTAGTTTTTGAAACTGTCTCTATTTCTTCAGCGCGCGCTAACGGCTAGGATTGGTCCCACAGTAAAAAATGACTTATTTATCTAAATTTTTAAATAAAGCGCTACCACAGCGCCCAGTGTAATCGCTGAGTTCCAGCAATCATGTCAAATTAAGAAGAATGTTATTTCTTGGAGTCCAATTGTCTCATTTATCACATTTATAAGGTCAAAGTCCAAAATCAGTTCAATTAAGTCCCACAGTCAATCGTTTCACTGTTAAAAGCGATGCAACCTAGTAATATCAGAAAAATATCGCTAAATACATGTTGGTACGAATATGTGACGCAACCGTTGTAACTCAAACGGACTGATACCGTTAGAAAGTCAATGAAATGTAGTTTTTGAAACTGTCTCTATTTCTTCAGCGCGCGCTAACGGCTAGGATTGGTCCCACAGTAAAAAATGACTTATTTATCTAAATTTTTAAATAAAGCGCTACCACAGCGCCCAGTGTAATCGCTGAGTTCCAGCAATCATGTCAAATTAAGAAGAATGTTATTTCTTGGAGTCCAATTGTCTCATTTATCACATTTATAAGGTCAAAGTCCAAAATCAGTTCAATTAAGTCCCACAGTCAATCGTTTCACTGTTAAAAGCGATGCAACCTAGTAATATCAGAAAAATATCGCTAAATACATGTTGGTACGAATATGTGACGCAACCGTTGTAACTCAAACGGACTGATACCGTTAGAAAGTCAATGAAATGTAGTTTTTGAAACTGTCTCTATTTCTTCAGCGCGCGCTAACGGCTAGGATTGGTCCCACAGTAAAAAATGACTTATTTATCTAAATTTTTAAATAAAGCGCTACCACAGCGCCCAGTGTAATCGCTGAGTTCCAGCAATCATGTCAAATTAAGAAGAATGTTATTTCTTGGAGTCCAATTGTCTCATTTATCACATTTATAAGGTCAAAGTCCAAAATCAGTTCAATTAAGTCCCACAGTCAATCGTTTCACTGTTAAAAGCGATGCAACCTAGTAATATCAGAAAAATATCGCTAAATACATGTTGGTACGAATATGTGACGCAACCGTTGTAACTCAAACGGACTGATACCGTTAGAAAGTCAATGAAATGTAGTTTTTGAAACTGTCTCTATTTCTTCAGCGCGCGCTAACGGCTAGGATTGGTCCCACAGTAAAAAATGACTTATTTATCTAAATTTTTAAATAAAGCGCTACCACAGCGCCCAGTGTAATCGCTGAGTTCCAGCAATCATGTCAAATTAAGAAGAATGTTATTTCTTGGAGTCCAATTGTCTCATTTATCACATTTATAAGGTCAAAGTCCAAAATCAGTTCAATTAAGTCCCACAGTCAATCGTTTCACTGTTAAAAGCGATGCAACCTAGTAATATCAGAAAAATATCGCTAAATACATGTTGGTACGAATATGTGACGCAACCGTTGTAACTCAAACGGACTGATACCGTTAGAAAGTCAATGAAATGTAGTTTTTGAAACTGTCTCTATTTCTTCAGCGCGCGCTAACGGCTAGGATTGGTCCCACAGTAAAAAATGACTTATTTATCTAAATTTTTAAATAAAGCGCTACCACAGCGCCCAGTGTAATCGCTGAGTTCCAGCAATCATGTCAAATTAAGAAGAATGTTATTTCTTGGAGTCCAATTGTCTCATTTATCACATTTATAAGGTCAAAGTCCAAAATCAGTTCAATTAAGTCCCACAGTCAATCGTTTCACTGTTAAAAGCGATGCAACCTAGTAATATCAGAAAAATATCGCTAAATACATGTTGGTACGAATATGTGACGCAACCGTTGTAACTCAAACGGACTGATACCGTTAGAAAGTCAATGAAATGTAGTTTTTGAAACTGTCTCTATTTCTTCAGCGCGCGCTAACGGCTAGGATTGGTCCCACAGTAAAAAATGACTTATTTATCTAAATTTTTAAATAAAGCGCTACCACAGCGCCCAGTGTAATCGCTGAGTTCCAGCAATCATGTCAAATTAAGAAGAATGTTATTTCTTGGAGTCCAATTGTCTCATTTATCACATTTATAAGGTCAAAGTCCAAAATCAGTTCAATTAAGTCCCACAGTCAATCGTTTCACTGTTAAAAGCGATGCAACCTAGTAATATCAGAAAAATATCGCTAAATACATGTTCGGTACGAATATGTGACGCAACCGTTGTAACTCAAACGGACTGATACGTTAGAAAATCAATGAAATATAGTTTTGAAACTGTCTCTATTTTCTTCAGCGCGTGCTAACGGCTAGGATTGGTCCCACAGTAAAAAATGACTTATTTATCTAAATTTTTAAATAAAGCCCTACCACAGCGCCCAGTGTAATTGCTGAGTTCCAGCAATCATGTCAAATTAAGAAGAATGTTATTTCTTGGAGTCCAATTGTCTCATTTATCACATTTATAAGGTCAAAGTCCAAATCAGTTCAATTAAGTCCCACAGTCAATCGTTTCACTGTTAAAAAGCGCTGCAACCTAGTAATATCAGAAAAATATCGCTAAATACATGTTGGTACGAATATGTGACGCAACCGTTGTAACTCAAACGGACTGATACCGTTAGAAAATCAATGAAATGTAGTTTTTGAAACTGTCTCTATTTCTTCAGCGCGTGCTAACGGCTAGGATTGGTCCCACAGTAAAAAATGACATTATTTATCTAAATTTTTAAATAAAGCGCTACCACAGCGCCCAGTGTAATCGCTGAGTTCCAGCAATCATGTAAAATTAAGAAGAATGTTATTTCTTGAGTCCAATTGTCTCATTTATCACATTTATAAGGTCAAAGTCCAAAATCAGTTCAATTAAGTCCCACAGTCAATCGTTTCACTGTTAAAAGCGATGCAACCTAGTAATATCAGAAAAATATCGCTAAATACATGTTGGTACGAATATGTGACGCAACTGTTGTAACTCAAACGGACTGATACCGTTAGAAAATCAATGAAATGTAGTTTTTGAAACTGTCTCTATTTCTTCAGCGCGCGCTAACGGCTAGGATTGGTCCCAGTAAAAAATGACTTATTTATCTAAATTTTAAATAAAAGCGCTACCACAGCGCCAGTGTAATTGCTGAGTTCCAGCAATCATGTCAAATTAAGAAGAATGTTATTTCTTGGAGTCCAATTGTCTCATTTATCATATTTATAAGGTCAAAGTCCAAAATCAGTTCAATTAAGTTCCACAGTCAATCGTTTCACTGTTAAAAGCGATGCAACCTAGTAATATCAGAAAAATATCGCTAAATACATGTTGGTACGAATATGTGACGCAAATGTAGTAACTCAAACGGACTGATACCGTTAGAAAATAAGTGAAATATAGTTTTTGAAACTGTCTCTATTTCTTCAGCGCGCGTTAACGGCTAGGATTGGTCCCAGATTAAAAAATGACTTTTTTATCTAAATTTAAAAAAAAAGCCCTACCACAGCGCCCAGTGTAATTGCTGAGTTCCAGCAATCATGTCAAATTAAGAAGAATGTTATTTCTTGGAGTCCAATTGTCTCATTTATCATATTTATAAGGTCAAAGTCCAAAATCAGTTCAATTAAGTCCCACAGTCAATCGTTTCACTGTTAAAAGCGATGCAACCTAGTAATATCAGAAAAATATCGCTAAATACATGTTGGTACGAATATGTGACGTAACCGTTGTAACTCAAACGGATTGTTACCGTTAGAAAATCAATGAAATGTAGTTTTTGAAACTATCTCTATTTCTGCAGCGCGTGCGAACGGCTAGGATTGGTCCCACAGTAAAAAATGACATATTTATCTAAATTTTTAAATAAAGCGCTACCACAGCGCCCAATGTAATCACTGAGTTCCAGCAATCATGTCAAATTGAGAAGAATGTTATTTCTTGGAGTCCAATTGTCTCATTTATCACATTTATAAGGTCAAAGTCCAAAATCAGTTCAATTAAGTCCCACAGTCAATCGTTTCACTGTTAAAAGCGATGCAACCTAGTAATATCACAAAAATATCGCTAAATACGTGTTGGTACGAATATGTGACGCAAATGTAGTAACTCAAACGGACTGATACCGTTAGAAAATAAATGAAATATAGTTTTTGAAACTGTCTCTATTTCTTCAGCGCGCGTTAACGGCTAGGATTGGTCCCAGATTAAAAAATGACTTTTTATCTAAATTTAAAAAAAAGCCCTACCACAGCGCACAGTGTAATTGCTGAGTTCCAGCAATCATGTCAAATTAAGAAGAATGTTATTTCTTGGAGTCCAATTGTCTCATTTATCATATTTATAAGGTCAAAGTCCAAAATCAGATCAATTAAGTTCCACAGTCAATCGTTTCACTGTTAAAACCGATGCAACCTAGTAATATCAGAAAAATATCGCTAAATACATGTTGGTACGAATATGTGACGCAACCGTTGTAACTCAAACGGATTGATACCGTTAGAAAATCAATGAAATGTAGTTTTTGAAACTGTCTCTATTTCTTCAGCGCATGCTAACAGGCTAGGATTGGTCCCAGTAAAAAATGACTTATTTATCTAAACTTTTAAATAAAGCGCCTACCACAGCGCCCAGTGTAATTGCTGAGTTCCAGCAATCATGCCAAATTAAGAAGAATGTTATTTCTTGGAGTCCAATTGTCTCATTTATCACATTTATAAGGTCAAAGTCCAAAATCAGTTCAATTAAGTCCCACAGTCAATCGTTTCACTGTTAAAAGCGATGCAACCTAGTAATATCAGAAAAATATCGCTAAATACATGTTGGTACGAATATGTGACGCAAATGTAGTAACTCAAACGGACTGATACCGTTAGAAAGTCAATGAAATGTAGTTTTTGAAACTGTCTCTATTTCTTCAGCGCGCGTTAACGGCTAGGATTGGTCCCAGAGTAAAAAATGACTTATTTATCTAAATTTTTAAATAAAGCCCTACCACAGCGCCAAGTGTAATTGCTGAGTTCCAGCAATAATGTCAAATTAAGAAGAATGTTATTTCTTGGAGTCCAATTGTCTCATTTATCACATTTATAAGGTCAAAGTCCAAAATCAGTTCAATTAAGTCCCACAGTCAATCGTTTCACTGTTAAAAGCGATGCAACCTAGTAATATCAGAAAAATATCGCTAAATACGTGTTGGTACGAATATGTGACGCAAATGTAGTAACTCAAACGGACTGATACCGTTAGAAAATAAATGAAATATAGTTTTTGAAACTGTCTCTATTTCTTCAGCGCGCGTTAACGGCTAGGATTGGTCCCAGATTAAAAAATGACTTTTTATCTAAATTTTAAAAAAAAGCCCTACCACAGCGCACAGTGTAATTGCTGAGTTCCAGCAATCATGTCAAATTAAGAAGAATGTTATTTCTTGGAGTCCAATTGTCTCATTTATCATATTTATAAGGTCAAAGTCCAAAATCAGATCAATTAAGTTCCACAGTCAATCGTTTCACTGTTAAAACCGATGCAACCTAGTAATATCAGAAAAATATCGCTAAATACATGTTGGTACGAATATGTGACGCAACCGTTGTAACTCAAACGGATTGATACCGTTAGAAAATCAATGAAATGTAGTTTTTGAAACTGTCTCTATTTCTTCAGCGCATGCTAACAGCTAGGATTGGTCTCTAGTAAAAAATGACTTATTTATCTAAACTTTTAAATAAAGCGCCACCACAGCGCCCAGTGTAATTGCTGAGTTCCAGCAATCATGTCAAATTAAGAAGAATGTTATTTCTTGGGGTCCAATTGTCTCATTTATCACATTTATAAGGTCAAAGTCCAAAACCAGTTCAATTAAGTCCCACAGTCAATCGTTTCACTGTTAAAAGCGATGCAACCTAGTAATATCAGAAAAATATCGCTAAATACATATTGGTGCGAATATGTGACGCAAATGTAGTAACTCAAACGGTCTAATACCGTTAGAAAGTCAATGAAATGTAGTTTTTGAAACTGTCTCTATTTCTTCAGCACGCGTTAACGGCTAGGTTTGGTCCCAGAGTTAAAAAATGACTTATTTATCTAAATTTTTAAATAAAGCCCTACCACAGTGGTAAGTGTAATTGCTGAGTTCCAGCAATAATGTCAAATTAAGAAGAATGTTATTTCTTGGAGTCCAATTGTCTCATTTATCACATTTATAAGGTCAAAGTCCAAAATCAGTTCAATTAAATCCCACAGTCAATCGTTTCACTGTTAAAAGCGATGCAACCTAGTAATATCAGAAAAATATCGCTAAATACATGTTGGTACGAATATGTGACGCAACCGTTGTCACTCAAACGGACTGATACCGTTAGAAATTCAATGAAATGTAGTTTTTGAAACTGTCTCTATTTCTTCAGCGCACGCTAACAGCTAGGATTGGTCTCTAGTAAAAAATGACTTATTTATCTAAACTTTTAAATAAAGCGCCACCACAGCGCCCAGCGTAATTGCTGAGTTCCAGCAATCATGTCAAATTAAGAAGAATGTTATTTCTTGGAGTCCAATTGTCTCATTTATCACATTTATAAGGTCAAAGTCCAAAACCAGTTCAATTAAGTCCCACAGTCAATCGTTTCACTGTTAAAAGCGATTCAACCTGGTAATATCAGAAAAATATCGCTAAATACATATTGGTACGAATATGTGACGCAACTGTTTTAACTCAAACGGACTGATACCGTTAGAAAGTCAATGAAATGTAGTTTTTGAAACTGTCTCTATTTCTTCAGCGCGCGCTAACGGCTAGGATCGGTCCCACAGTAAAAAATGACTTATTTATCTAAATTTTTAAATAAAGCGCTATCACAGCGCCCAGTGTAATCGCTGAGTTCCAGCAATCATGTCAAATTAAGAAGAATGTTATTTCTTGGAGTCCAATTGTCTCATTTATCACATTTATAAGGTCAAAGTCCAAAATCAGTTCTATTAAGTCCCACAGTCAATCGTTTCACTGTTAAAAGCGCTGCAACCTAGTAATATCAGAAAAATATCGCTAAATACATGTTGGTACGAATATGTGTCACAACCGTTGTGACTCAAACGGACTGATACCGCTGGAAAGTCAATGAAATGTAGTTTTTGAAACTGTCTCTATTTCTTCAGCGCGCGCTAACGGCTAGGATTGGTCCCACAGTAAAAAATGACTTATTTATCTAAATTTTTAAATAAAGCGCTACCACAGCGCCCAGTGTAATCGCTGAGTTCCAGCAATCATGTCAAATTAAGAAGAATGTTATTTCTTGGAGTCCAATTGTCTCATTTATCACATTTATAAGGTCAAAGTCCAAAATCAGTTCAATTAAGTCCCACAGTCAATCGTTTCACTGTTAAAAGCGATGCAACCTAGTAATATCAGAAAAATATCGCTAAAACACATGTTGGTACGAATATGTGACGCAAACCGTTGTAACTCAAACGGACTGATACCGTTAGAAAGTCAATGAAATGTAGTTTTTGAAACTGTCTCTATTTCTTCAGCGCGCGCTAACGGCTAGGATTGGTCCCACAGTAAAAAATGACTTATTTATCTAAATTTTTAAATAAAGCGCTACCACAGCGCCCAGTGTAATCGCTGAGTTCCAGCAATCATGTCAAATTAAGAAGAATGTTATTTCTTGGAGTCCAATTGTCTCATTTATCATATTTATAAGGTCAAAGTCCAAAATCAGATCAATTAAGTTCCACAGTCAATCGTTTCACTGTTAAAACCGATGCAACCTAGTAATATCAGAAAAATATCGCTAAATACATGTTGGTACGAATATGTGACGCAACCATTGTAACTCAAACGGATTGATACCGTTAGAAAATCAATGAAATGTAGTTTTTGAAACTGTCTCTATTTCTTCAGCGCATGCTAACAGCTAGGATTGGTCTCTAGTAAAAAATGACTTATTTATCTAAACTTTTAAATAAAGCGCCACCACAGCGCCCAGTGTAATTGCTGAGTTCCAGCAATCATGTCAAATTAAGAAGAATGTTATTTCTTGGAGTCCAATTGTCTCATTTATCACATTTATAAGGTCAAAGTCCAAAACCAGTTCAATTAAGTCCCACAGTCAATCGTTTCACTGTTAAAAGCGGTGCAACCTAGTAATATCAGAAAAATATCGCTAAATACATATTGGTGCGAATATGTGACGCAAATGTAGTAACTCAAACGGTCTAATAGCGTTAGAAAGTCAATGAAATGTAGTTTTTGAAACTGTCTCTATTTCTTCAGCACGCGTTAACGGCTAGGTTTGGTCCCAGAGTAAAAAATGACTTATTTATCTAAATTTTTAAATAAAGCCCTACCACAGTGGTAAGTGTAATTGCTGAGTTCCAGCAATCATGTCAGATTAAGAAGAATGTTATTTCTTGGAGTCCAATTGTCTCATTTATCACATTTATAAGGTCACCGACTGATAGCCTTGTGGTAGAGCGTTCGCTTCCAGTGCGGGAGGTCTTGGGTTCAAACCCCGGCCGAGTCATGCCAGAGACTATAAAAGTGTGAATCTATCCTTTCTGCTTAGCGTTCAACATGAGAATAGGATTGATATCTTAGGCAGTTGTCTAGTTGAGCGATTGCTGTGCTTGCACGACTTTCGTAGCTCAAATGGGAGCTTTAAATGCGCTAGGACCCCCTTCGCAGGACCCTCGTTGATAGCAGTACCAATAGGAACTGAAGAGGCTATCCCGGGTAAATAATTTCAATAATAATAATAAAGTCCAAAATCAGTTCTATTAAGTCCCACAGTCAATCGTTTCACTGTTAAAAGCGCTGCAACCTAGTAATATCAGAAAAATATCGCTAAATACAAGTTGGTACGAATATGTGACGCAACCGTTGTAACTCAAACGGACTGATACCGTTAGAAAGTCAATGAAATATAGTTTTTGAAACTGTCTCTATTTCTTCAGCGCGCGCTAACGGCTAGGATTAGTCCCACAGTAAAAAATGACTTATTTATCTAAATTTTTAAATAAAGCGCTATCACAGCGCCCAGTGTAATCGCTGAGTTCCAGCAATCATGTCAAATTAAGAAGAATGTTATTTCTTGGAGTCCAATTGTCTCATTTATCACATTTGTAAGGTCAAAGTCCAAAATCAGTTCTATTAAGTCCCACAGTCAATCGTTTCACTGTTAAAAGCGCTGCAACCTAGTAATATCAGAAAAATATCGCTAAATACAAGTTGGTACGAATATGTGACGCAACCGTTGTAACTCAAACGGACTGATACCGCTAGAAAGTCAATGAAATATAGTTTTTGAAACTGTCTCTATTTCTTCAGCGCGCGATAACGGCTAGGATTAGTCCCACAGTAAAAAATGACTTATTTATCTAAATTTTTAAATAAAGCGCTATCACGGCGCCCAGTGTAATCGCTGAGTTCCAGCAATCATGTCAAATTAAGAAGAATGTTATTTCTTGGAGTCCAATTGTCTCATTTATCACATTTATAAGGTCAAAGTCCAAAATCAGTTCTATTAAGTCCCACAGTCAATCGTTTCACTGTTAAAAGCGCTGCAACCTAGTAATATCAGAAAAATATCGCTAAATACATGTTGGTACGAATATGTGACGCAACCCTTGTAACTCAAACGGACTGATTCCGCTAGAAAATCAATGAAATATAGTTTTTGAAACTGTCTCTATTACTTCAGCGCACGCTAACAGCTAGGATTGGTCTCTAGTAAAAAATGACTTATTTATCTAAACTTTTAAATAAAGCGCCACCACAGCGCCCAGTGTAATTGCTGAGTTCCAGCAATCATGTCAAATTAAGAGGAATGTTATTTCTTGGAGTCCAATTGTCTCATTTATCACATTTATAAGGTCAAAGTCCAAAACCAGTTCAATTAAGTCCCACAGTCAATCGTTTCACTGTTAAAAGCGATGCAACCTAGTAATATCAGAAAAATATCGCTAAATACATATTGGTGCGAATATGTGACGCAAATGTAGTAACTCAAACGGTCTAATAGCGTTAGAAAGTCAATGAAATGTAGTTTTTGAAACTGTCTCTATTTCTTCAGCACGCGTTAACGGCTAGGTTTGGTCCCAGAGTAAAAAATGACTTATTTATCTAAATTTTTAAATAAAGCCCTACCACAGTGGTAAGTGTAATTGCTGAGTTCCAGCAATAATGTCAAATTAAGAAGAATGTTATTTCTTGGAGTCCAACTGTCTCATTTATCACATTTATCAGGTCAAAGTCCAAAATCAGTTCAATTAAATCCCACAGTCAATCGTTTCACTGTTAAAAGCGATGCAACCTAGTAATATCAGAAAAATATCGCTAAATACATGTTTGTACGAATATGTGACGCAACCGTTGTAACTCAAACGGACTGATACCGCTAGAAATTCAATGAAATGTAGTTTTTGAAACTGTCTCTATTTCTTCAGCGCGCGCTAACGGCTAGGATTGGTCCCACAGTAAAAAATGAATTATTTATCTAAATTTTTAAATAAAGCCCTACCACAGCGCCCAGTGTAGTTGCTGAGTTCCAGCAATCCTGTCAAATTAAGAAGAATGTTATTTCTTGAATTCCAATTGTCTCTTTTATCACATTTATAAGGTCAAAGTCCAAAATCAGTTCAATTAAGTCACACAGTCAATCGTTTCACTGTTAAAAGCGATGCAACCTAGTAATATCAGAAAAATATCGCTAAATACATGTTGGTACGAATATGTGACGCAACCGTTGTAACTCAAACGGACTGATACCGTTACAAAGTCAATGAAATGTAGTTTTTGAAACTGTCTCTATTTCTTCAGCGCGCGCTAACGGCTAGGATCGGTCCCACAGTAAAAAATGACTTATTTAAACTGTCTCTATTTCTTCAGCGCGCGCTAACGGCTAGGATTGGTCCCACAGTAAAAAATGACTTATATATCTAAATTTTTAAATAAAGCGCTACCACAGCGCCCAGTGTAATTGCTGAGTTCCAGCAATCATGTCAAATTAATAAGAATGTTATTTCTTGGAGTCCAATTGTCTCATTTATCACATTTATAAGGTCAAAGTCCAAAATCAGTTCTATTAAGTCCCACAGTCAATCGTTTCACTGTTAAAAGCGCTGCAACCTAGTAATATCAGAAAATTATCGCTAAATACATGTTGGTACGAATATGTGACGCAACTGTTGTACTCAAACGGACTGATACCGCTAGAAAGTCAATGAAGTATAGTTTTTGAAACTGTCTCTATTTCTTCAGCGCGCGCTAACGGCTAGGATTAGTCCCACAGTAAAAAATGACTTATTTTTCTAAATTTTTAAATAAAGCGCTATCACAGCGCCCAGTGTAATCGCTGAGTTCCAGCAATCATGTCAAATTAAGAAGAGTGTTATTTCTTGGAGTCCAATTGTCTCATTTATCACATTTATAAGGTCAAAGTCCAAAATCAGTTCTATTAAGTCCCACAGTCAATCGTTTCACTGTTAAAAGCGCTGCAACCTAGTAATATCAGAAAAATATCGCTAAATACATGTTCGTACGAAAATATGTGACGCAACCGTTGTAACTCAAACAGATTGATACCGTTAGAAAATCAATGAAATGTAGTTTTTGAAACTGTCTCTATTTCTTCAGCGCGCGCTAACGGCTAGGATTAGTCCCACAGTAAAAAATGACTTATTTATCTAAATTTTTAAATAAAGCGCTACCACAGCGCCCACTGTAATCGCTGAGTTCCAGCAATCATGTCAAATTAAGAAGAATGTTATTTCTTGGAGTCCAATTGTGTCATTTATCACATTGGTAAGGTCAAAGTCCAATATCAGTTCAATTAAGTCCCACAGTCAATCGTTTCACTGTTAAAAGCGATGCAACCTAGTAATATCAGAAAAATATCGCTAAATACATGTTGGCACGAATATGTGACGCAACCGTTGTAACTCAAACGGACTGATACCGCTAGAAAATCAATGAAATATAGTTTTTGAAACTGTCTCTATTTCTTCAGCGCACGCTAACAGCTAGGATTGGTCTCTAGTAAAAAATGACTTATTTATCTAAACTTTTAAATAAAGCGCCACCACAGCGCCCAGTGTAATTGCTGAGTTCCAGCAATCATATCAAATTAAGAGGAATGTTATTTCTTGGAGTCCAATTGTCTCATTTATCATATTTATAAGGTCAAAGTCCAAAACCAGTTCAATTAAGTCCCACAGTCAATCGTTTCACTGTTAAAAGCGATGCAACCTAGTAATATCAGAAAAATATCGCTAAATACAAATTGGTGCGAATATGTGACGCAAATGTAGTAACTCAAACGGTCTAATACCGTTAGAAAGTCAATGAAATGTAGTTTTTGAAACTGTCTCTATTTCTTCAGCACGCGTTAACGGCTAGGTTTGGTCCCAGAGTAAAAAATGACTTATTTATCTAAATTTTTAAATAAAGCCCTACCACAGTGGTAAGTGTAATTGCTGAGTTCCAGCAATAATGTCAAATTAAGAAGAATGTTATTTCTTGCAGTCCAATTGTCTCATTTATCACATTTATAAGGTCAAAGTCCAAAATCAATTCAATTAAATCCCACAGTCAATCGTTTCACTGTTAAAAGCGATGCAACCTAGTAATATCAGAAAAATATCGCTAAATACATGTTTGTACGAATATGTGACGCAACCGTTGTAACTCAAACGGACTGATACCGCTAGAAATTCAATGAAATGTAGTTTTTGAAACTGTCTCTATTTCTTCAGCACGCGTTAACGGCTAGGTTTGGTCCCAGAGTAAAAAATGACTTATTTATCTAAATTTTTAAATAAAGCCCTACCACAGTGGTAAGTGTAATTGCTGAGTTCCAGCAATAATGTCAAATTAAGAAGAATTTTATTTCTTGGAGTCCAATTGTCTCATTTATCACATTTATAAGGTCAAAGTCCAAAACCAGTTCAATTAAGTCCCACAGTCAATCGTTTCACTGTCAAAAGCGATGCAACCTAGTAATATCAGAAAAATATCGCTAAATACATATTGGTGCGAATATGTGACGAAAATGTAGTAACTCAAACAGTCTAATACCGTTAGAAAGTCAATGAAATGTAGTTTTTGAAACTGTCTCTATTTCTTCAGCACGCGTTAACGGCTAGGTTTGGTCCCAGAGTAAAAAATGACTTATTTATCTAAATTTTTAAATAAAGCCCTACCACAGTGGTAAGTGTAATTGCTGAGTTCCAGCAATCATGTCAAATTAAGAAGAATGTTATTTCTTGCAGTCCAATTGTCTCATTTATCACATTTATAAGGTCAAAGTCCAAAATCAGTTCAATTAAATCCCACAGTCAATCGTTTCACTGTTAAAAGCCATGCAACCTAGTAATATCAGAAAAATATCGCTAAATACATGTTTGTACGAATATGTGACGCAACCGTTGTAACTCAAACGGACTGATACCGCTAGAAATTCAATGAAATGTTGTTTTTGAAACTGTCTCTATTTCTTCAGCGCGCGCTAACGGCTAGGATTGGTCCCACAGTAAAAAATGAATTATTTATCTAAATTTTTAAATAAAGCCCTACCACAGCGCCCTGTGTAGTTGCTGAGTTCCAGCAATCCTGTCAAATTAAGAAGAATATTATTTCTTGAAGTCCAATTGTCTCTTTTATCACATTTATAAGGTCAAAGTCCAAAATCAGTTCAATTAAGTCACACAGTCAATCGTTTCACTGTTAAAAGCGATGCAACCTAGTAATATCAGAAAAATATCGCTAAATACATGTTGGTACGAATATGTGACGCAACCGTTGTAACTCAAACGGACTGATACCTTTACAAAGTCAATGAAATGTAGTTTTTGAAACTGTCTCTATTTCTTCAGCGCGCGCTAACGGCTAGGATCGGTCCCACAGTAAAAAATGACTTATTTAAACTGTCTCTATTTCTTCAGCGCGCGCTAACGGCTAGGATTGGTCCCACAGTAAAAAATGACTTATATATCTAAATTTTTAAATAAAGCGCTATCACAGCGCCCAGTGTAATCGCTGAGTTCCAGCAATAATGTCAAATTAAGAAGAATGTTATTTCTTGCAGTCCAATTGTCTCATTTATCACATTTATAAGGTCAAAGTCCAAAATCAGTTCAATTAAATCCCACAGTCAATCGTTTCACTGTTAAAAGCGATGCAACCTAGTAATATCAGAAAAATATCGCTAAATACATGTTTGTACGAATATGTGACGCAACCGTTGTAACTCAAACGGACTGATACCGCTAGAAATTCAATGAAATGTAGTTTTTGAAACTGTCTCTATTTCTTCAGCACGCATTAACGGCTAGGTTTGGTCCCAGAGTAAAAAATGACTTATTTATCTAAATTTTTAAATAAAGCCCTACCACAGTGGTAAGTGTAATTGCTGATTTCCAGCAATAATGTCAAATTAAGAAGAATGTTATTTCTTGGAGTCCAATTGTCTCATTTATCACATTTATAAGGTCAAAGTCCAAAATCAGTTCAATTAAATCCCACAGTCAATCGTTTCACTGTTAAAAGCCATGCAACCTAGTAATATCAGAAAAATATCGCTAAATACATGTTTGTACGAATATCTGACGCAACCGTTGTAACTTAAACGGACTGATACCGCTAGAAATTCAATGAAATGTAGTTTTTGAAACTGTCTCTATTTCTTCAGCGCCCGCTAACGGCTAGGATTGGTCCCACAGTAAAAAATGAATTATTTATCTAAATTTTTAAATAAAGCCCTACCACAGCGCCCAGTGTAGTTGCTGAGTTCCAGCAATCCTGTCAAATTAAGAAGAATATTATTTCTTGAAGTCCAATTGTCTCTTTTATCACATTTATAAGGTCAAAGTCCAAAATCAGTTCAATTAAGTCACACAGTCAATCGTTTCACTGTTAAAAGCGATGCAACCTAGTAATATCAGAAAAATATCGCTAAATACATGTTGGTACGAATATGTGACGCAACCGTTGTAACTCAAACGGACTGATACCTTTACAAAGTCAATGAAATGTAGTTTTTGAAACTGTCTCTATTTCTTCAGCGCGCGCTAACGGCTAGGATCGGTCCCACAGTAAAAAATGACTTATTTAAACTGTCTCTATTTCTTCAGCGCGCGCTAACGGCTAGGATTGGTCCCACAGTAAAAAATGACTTATATATCTAAATTTTTAAATAAAGCGCTATCACAGCGCCCAGTGTAATCGCTGAGTTCCAGCAATAATGTCAAATTAAGAAGAATGTTATTTCTTGCAGTCCAATTGTCTCATTTATCACATTTATAAGGTCAAAGTCCAAAATCAGTTCAATTAAATCCCACAGTCAATCGTTTCACTGTTAAAAGCGATGCAACCTAGTAATATCAGAAAAATATCGCTAAATACATGTTTGTACGAATATGTGACGCAACCGTTGTAACTCAAACGGACTGATACCGCTAGAAATTCAATGAAATGTAGTTTTTGAAACTGTCTCTATTTCTTCAGCACGCGTTAACGGCTAGGTTTGGTCCCAGAGTAAAAAATGACTTATTTATCTAAATTTTTAAATAAAGCCCTACCACAGTGGTAAGTGTAATTGCTGAGTTCCAGCAATAATGTCAAATTAAGAAGAATGTTATTTCTTGGAGTCCAATTGTCTCATTTATCACATTTATAAGGTCAAAGTCCAAAATCAGTTCAATTAAATCCCACAGTCAATCGTTTCACTGTTAAAAGCCATGCAACCTAGTAATATCAGAAAAATATCGCTAAATACATGTTTGTACGAATATGTGACGCAACCGTTGTAACTCAAACGGACTGATACCGCTAGAAATTCAATGAAATGTAGTTTTTGAAACTGTCTCTATTTCTTCAGCGCGCGCTAACGGCTAGGATTGGTCCCACAGTAAAAAATGAATTATTTATCTAAATTTTTAAATAAAGCCCTACCACAGCGCCCAGTGTAGTTGCTGAGTTCCAGCAATCCTGTCAAATTAAGAAGAATGTTATTTCTTGAAGTCCAATTGTCTCTTTTATCACATTTATAAGGTCAAAGTCCAAAATCAGTTCAATTAAGTCACACAGTCAATCGTTTCACTGTTAAAAGCGATGCAACCTAGTAATATCAGAAAAATATCGCTAAATACATGTTGGTACGAACATGTGACGCAACCGTTGTAACTCAAACGGACTGATACCGTTACAAAGTCAATGAAATGTAGTTTTTGAAACTGTCTCTATTTCTTCAGCGCGCGCTAACGGCTAGGATCGGTCCCACAGTAAAAAATGACTTATTTAAACTGTCTCTATTTCTTCAGCGCGCGCTAATGGCTAGGATTGGTCCCACAGTAAAAAATGACTTATATATCTAAATTTTTAAATAAAGCGCTATCACAGCGCCCAGTGTAATCGCTGAGTTCCAGCAATCATGTCAAATTAAGAAGAATGTTATTTCTTGGAGTCCAATTGCCTCATTTATCATATTTATAAGGTCAAAGTCCAAAATCAGTTCTATGAATTCCCACAGTCAATCGTTTCACTGTTAAAAGCGCTGCAACCTAGTAATATCAGAAAAATATCGCTAAATACATGTTGGTACGAATATGTGACGTAACCGTTGTAACTCAAACGGACTGATACCGCTAGAAAGTCAATGAAATATAGTTTTTGAAACTGTCTCTATTTCTTCAGCGCGCGCTAACGGCTAGGATTAGTCCCACAGTAAAATATGACTTATTTATCTAAATTTTTAAATAAAGCGCTATCACAGCGCCCAGTGTAATTGCTGAGTTCCAGCAATCATGTCAAATTAAGAAGAGTGTTATTTCTTGGAGTCCAATTGTCTCATTTATCACATTTATAAGGTCAAAGTCCAAAATCAGTTCTATTAAGTCCCACAGTCAATCGTTTCACTGTTAAAAGCGCTGCAACCTAGTAATATCAGAAAAATATCGCTAAATACATGTTCGTACGAAAATATGTGACGCAACCGTTGTAACTCAAACAGATTGATACCGTTAGAAAATCAATGAAATGTAGTTTTTGAAACTGTCTCTATTTCTTCAGTGCACGCTAACAGCTAGGATTGGTCTCTAGTAAAAAATGACTTATTTATCTAAACTTTTAAATAAAGCGCCACCACAGCGCCCAGTGTAATTGCTGAGTTCCAGCAATCATGTCAAATTAAGAGGAATGTTATTTCTTGGAGTCCAATTGTCTCATTTATCACATTTATAAAGTCAAAGTCCAAAACCAGTTCAATTAAGTCCCACAGTCAATCGTTTCACTGTTAAAAGCGATGCAACCTAGTAATATCAGAAAAATATCGCTAAATACATGTTTGTACGAATATGTGACGCAACCGTTGTAACTCAAACGGACTGATACCGCTAGAAATTCAATGAAATGTAGTTTTTGAAATTGTCTCTATTTCTTCAGCGCGCGCTAACGGCTAGGATTGGTCCCACAGTAAAAAATGAATTATTTATCTAAATTTTTAAATAAAGCCCTACCACAGCGCCCAGTGTAGTTGCTGAGTTCCAGCAATCCTGTCAAATTAAGAAGAATGTTATTTCTTGAAGTCAAATTGTCTCTTTTATCAAATTTATAAGGTCAAAGTCCAAAATCAGTTCAATTAAGTCACACAGTCAATCGTTTCACTGTTAAAAGCGATGCAACCTAGTAATATCAGAAAAATATCGCTAAATACATGTTGGTACGAACATGTGACGCAACCGTTGTAACTCAAACGGACTGATACCGTTACAAAGTCAATGAAATGTTAGTTTTTGAAACCTGTCTCTATTTCTTCAGCGCGCGCTAACGGCTAGGATCGGTCCCACAGTAAAAAATGACTTATTTAAACTGTCTCTATTTCTTCAGCGCGCGCTAATGGCTAGGATGGTCCCACAGTAAAAAATGACTTATATATCTAAATTTTTAAATAAAGCGCTATCACAGCGCCCAGTGTAATCGCTGAGTTCCAGCAATCATGTCAAATTAAGAAGAATGTTATTTCTTGGAGTCCAATTGCCTCATTTATCATATTTATAAGGTCAAAGTCCAAATCAGTTCTATTAAGTCCCACAGTCAATCGTTTCACTGTTAAAAGCGCTGCAACCTAGTAATATCAGAAAATATCGCTAAATACATGTTTGGTACGAAATATGTGGACGTAACCGTTGTAACTCAAACGGACTGATACCGCTAGAAAGTCAATGAAATATAGTTTTTGAAACTGTCTCTATTTCTTCAGCGCGCGCTAACGGCTAGGATTAGTCCCACAGTAAAAATATGACTTATTTATTCTAAATTTTAAATAAAGCGCTATCACAGCGCCCAGTGTAATTGCTGAGTTCCAGCAATCATGTCAAATTAAGAAGAGTGTTATTTCTTGGAGTCCAATTGTCTCATTTATCACATTTATAAGGTCAAAGTCCAAAATCAGTTCTATTAAGTCCCACAGTCAATCGTTTCACTGTTAAAAGCGCTTGCAACCTAGTAATATCAGAAAAATATCGCTAAATACATGTTCGTACGAAAATATGTGACGCAACTGTTGTAACTCAAACAGATTGATACCGTTAGAAAATCAATGAAATGTAGTTTTTGAAACTGTCTCTATTTCTTCAGTGCACGCTACAGCTAGGATTGGTCTCTAGTAAAAAATGACTTATTTATCTAAAACTTTTAAATAAAGCGCCACCACCAGCGCCCAGTGTAATTGCTGAGTTCCAGCAATCATGTCAAATTAAGAGGAATGTTATTTCTTGGAGTCCAATTGTCTCATTTATCACATTTATAAAGTCAAAGTCCAAAACCAGTTCAATTAAGTCCCACAGTCAATCGTTTCACTGTTAAAAGCGATGCAACCTAGTAATATCAGAAAAATATCGCTAAATACATATTGGTGCGAATATGTGACGAAAATGTAGTAAACTCAAACGGTCTAATACCGTTAGAAAGTCCAATGAAATGTAGTTTTTGAAACTGTCTCTATTTCTTCAGCACGCGTTAACGGCTAGGTTTTGGTCCCAGAGTAAAAAATGACTTATTTATCTAAATTTTAAATAAAAGCCCCTACCACAGTGGTAAGTGTAATTGCCTGAGTTCCAGCAATAATGTCAAATTAAGAAGAATGTTATTTCTTGCAGTCCAATTGTCTCATTTATCACATTTATAAGGTCCAAAGTCCAAAATCAGTTCAATTAAATCCCACAGTCAATCGTTTCACTGTTGAAAAGCGATGCAACCTAGTAATATCAGAAAAAATATCGCTAAATACATGTTTGTACGAATATGTGACGCAACCGTTGTAACTCAAACGGACTGATACCGCTAGAAATTCAATGAAATGTAGTTTTTTGAAACTGTCTCTATTTCTTCAGCACGCGTTAACGGCTAGGTTTGGTCCCAGAGTAAAAAATGACTTATTTATCTAAATTTTTAAATAAAGCCCTACCACAGTGGTAAGTGTAATTGCTGAGTTCCAGCAATAATGTCAAATTAAGAAGAATGTTATTTCTTGGAGTCCAATTGTCTCATTCATGCACATTTATAAGGTCAAAGTCCAAAATCAGTTCAATTAAATCCCACAGTCAATCGTTTCACTGTAAAAGCCATGCAAACCTAGTAATATCAGAAAAATATCGCTAAATACATGTTTGTACGAATATGTGACCGCAACCGTTGTAACTCAAACGGACTGATACCGCTAAGAAATTCAATGAAATGTAGTTTTTGAAACTGTCCTCTATTTCTTCAGCGCGCGCTAACGGCTAGGATTGGTCCCACAGTAAAAAATGAATTATTTATCTAAATTTTTAAATAAAGCCCTACCACAGCGCCAGTGTATTGCTGAGTTCCAGCAATCCTGTCAATTAAGAAGAATGTTATTTCTTGAAGTCCAATTGTCTCTTTTATCACATTTATAAGGTCAAAGTCCAAAATCAGTTCAATTAAGTCACACAGTCAATCGTTCACTGTTAAAAGCGATGCAACCTAGTAATATCAGAAAATATCGCTAAATACATGTTGGTACGAAATATGTGACGCAACTGTTGTAACTCAACAGATTGATACGTTAGAAAATCAATGAAATGTAGTTTTTTGAAACTGTCCCTCTATTTCTTCAGTGCACGCTAACAGCTAGGATTGGTCTCTAAGTAAAAAATGACTTATTTATCTAAACTTTTAAATAAAGCGCCACCACAGCGCCCCAGTGTAATTGCTGAGTTCCAGCAATCATGTCAAATTAAGAGGAATGTTATTTCTTGGAGTCCAATTGTCTCATTTATCACATTTATAAGGTCAAAGTCCAAAATCAGTTCTATTAAGTCCACAGTCAATCGTTTCACTGTTAAAAGCGCTGCAACCTAGTAATATCAGAAAATATCGCTAAATACATGTTCGTACGAAATAATGTGACGCAACTGTTGTAACTCAAACAGATTGATACCGTTAGAAAATCAATGAAATGGTAGTTTTTTGAACTGTCTCTATTTCTTCAGTGCACGCTAACAGCTAGGATTGGTCTCTAGTAAAAAATGAACTTATTTATCTAAACTTTTAAATAAAGCGCCACCACACGCCCCAAGTGTAATTGCTGAGTTCCAGCAATCATGTCAAATTAAGAGGAATGTTATTTCTTGGAGTCCAATTGTCTCATTTATCACATTTATAAGTCAAAGTCCAAAACCAGTCATTAAGTCCACAGTCAATCGTTTCACTGTTAAAAGCGATGCAAACCTAGTAATATCAGAAAAATATCGCTAAAATACATATTGGTGCGAATATGTGACGCAACCGTTGTAACTCAAACGGACTGATACCGCTAGAAAATCAATGAAATATAGTTTTTGAAACTGTCTCTATTCTTCAGCGCCGCTAACGCTAGGATTGGTCCACAGTAAAAATGACTTTTTATCTAAATTTTTAAATAAAGCGCTATCACAGCGCCCAGTGTAATCGCTGAGTTCCAGCAATCATGTCAAATTAAGAAGAATGTTATTTCTTGGAGTCCAATTGTCTCATTTAATCACATTTATAAGGTCAAATCCAAAACAGTTCAATTAAGTCCCAAGTCAATCGTTTCACTGTTAAAAGCGATGCAACCTAGTAATATCAGAAAAATATCGCTAAATACATGTTGGTACGAATATGGACGCAACCGTTGTAACTCAAACGGACTGATACCGCTAGAAAATCAATGAAATGTAGTTTTTGA
>JASGCC010003153.1:0-25103 GCA_030067915.1 Hydractinia echinata | reverse complement strand
TCCTTGGCGCCTGGCTTAGACCGTCAACTACGCGCACAGGCCTCTAAAGGCTGTAATATGGCCTTTTGCGCCTAATAAGGCCTTACACGTAAATCACGTGCTTCCACGCGCCCGGCAGGCTACCATTGGTCTAGTGTTCCCAGTCGCAATGGACTACGACGTCCCAAGTCGTTTTCCTTGGCCGTGGCTTTAGAAGACCGTCAACTACGCGCACAGGCCTCTAAAGGCTGTAATATGGCCTTTTGCGCCTAATAAGGCCTTACACGTAAATCACGTGCTTCCACGGCCCCGGCAGGCTACCATTGGTCTAGTGTTCCCAGTCGCAATGGACTACGACGTCCAAGTCGTTTTCCTTGGCGCCATGGCTTTAGACACGTCAACTACGTGCACAGGCCTCTAAAGGCTGTAATATGGCCTTTTGCAGCCTAATAAGGCCTTACACGTAAATCACGTGCTTCCACGCGCCCCGGCAGGCTACCATTGGTCTAGTGTTCCCAGTCGCAATGACTACGACGTCCCAAGTCGTTTTCCTTGGCGCCGTGGCTTTAGAAGACCGTCAACTACGCGCACAGGCCTCTAAAGGCTGTAATATGGCCTTTTGCGCCTAATAAGGCCTTACACGTAAATCACGTGCTTCCACGCGCCCCGGCAGGCTACCATTGGTCTAGTGTTCCCAGTCGCAATGGACTACGACGTCCCAAGTCGTTTTCCTTGGCGCCGTGGCTTTAGAAGACCGTCAACTACGCGCACAGGCCTCTAAAGGCTGTAATATGGCCTTTTGCGCCTAATAAGGCCTTACACGTAAATCACGTGCTTCCACGCCCCGGCAGGCTACCATTGGTCTAGTGTTCCCAGTCGCAATGACTACGACGTCCCAAGTCGTTTTCCTTGGCGCCGTGGCTTTAGAAGACCGTCAACTACGCGCACAGGCCTCTAAAGGCTGTAATATGGCCTTTTGCGCCTAATAAGGCCTTACACGTAAATCACGTGCTTCCACGCGCCCCGGCAGGCTACCATTGGTCTAGTGTTCCCAGTCGCAATGGACTACGACGTCCCAAGTCGTTTTCCTTGGCGCCGTGGCTTTAGAAGACCGTCAACTACGCGCACAGGCCTCTAAAGGCTGTAATATGGCCTTTTGCGCCTAATAAGGCCTTACACGTAAATCACGTGCTTCCACGCGCCCCGGCAGGCTACCATTGGTCTAGTGTTCCCAGTCGCAATGACTACGACGTCCCAAGTCGTTTTCCTTGGCGCCGTGGCTTTAGAAGACCGTCAACTACGCGCACAGGCCTCTAAAGGCTGTAATATGGCCTTTTGCCTAATAAGGCCTTACACGTAAATCACGTGCTTCCACGCGCCCCGGCAGGCTACCATTGGTCTAGTGTTCCCAGTCAATGGACTACGACGTCCCAAGTCGTTTTCCTTGGCGCCATGGCTTTAGAAGACCGTCAACTACGCGCACAGGCCTCTAAAGGCTGTAATATGGCCTTTTGCAGCCTAATAAGGCCTTACACGTAAATCACGTGCTTCCACGCCCCGGCAGGCTACCATTGGTCTAGTGTTCCCAGTCGCAATGACTACGACGTCCCAAGTCGTTTTCCTTGGCGCCGTGGCTTTAGAAGACCGTCAACTACGCGCACAGGCCTCTAAAGGCTGTAATATGGCCTTTTGCGCCTAATAAGGCCTTACACGTAAATCACGTGCTTCCACGCGCCCCGGCAGGCTACCATTGGTCTAGTGTTCCCAGTCTCAATGGACTACGACGTCCCAAGTCGTTTTCCTTGGCGCCATGGCTTAGAAGACCGTCAACTACGCGCACAGGCCTCTAAAGGCTGTAATATGGCCTTTTGCGCCTAATAAGGCCTTACACGTAAATCACGTGCTTCCACGCGCCCCGGCAGGCTACCATTGGTCTAGTTTCCCTCAATGACTACGACGTCCCAAGTCGTTTTCCTTGGCGCCGTGGCTTTAGAAGACCGTCAACTACGCGCACAGGCCTCTAAAGGCTGTAATATGGCCTTTTGCGCCTAATAAGGCCTTACACGTAAATCACGTGCTTCCACGCGCCCCGGCAGGCTACCATTGGTCTAGTGTTCCCAGTCGCAATGGACTACGACGTCCCAAGTCGTTTTCCTTGGCGCCGTGGCTTTAGAAGACCGTCAACTACGCGCACAGGCCTCTAAAGGCTGTAATATGGCCTTTTGCCTAATAAGGCCTTACACGTAAATCACGTGCTTCCACGCGCCCCGGCAGGCTACCATTGGTCTAGTGTTCCCAGTCAATGACTACGACGTCCCAAGTCGTTTTCCTTGGCGCCATGGCTTTAGAAGACCGTCAACTACGCGCACAGGCCTCTAAAGGCTGTAATATGGCCTTTTGCGCCTAATAAGGCCTTACACGTAAATCACGTGCTTCCACGCCCCGGCAGGCTACCATTGGTCTAGTGTTCCCAGTCGCAATGACTACGACGTCCCAAGTCGTTTTCCTTGGCGCCGTGGCTTTAGAAGACCGTCAACTACGCGCACAGGCCTCTAAAGGCTGTAATATGGCCTTTTGCGCCTAATAAGGCCTTACACGTAAATCACGTGCTTCCACGCCCCGGCAGGCTACCATTGGTCTAGTGTTCCCAGTCGCAATGACTACGACGTCCCAAGTCGTTTTCCTTGGCGCCGTGGCTTTAGAAGACCGTCAACTACGCGCACAGGCCTCTAAAGGCTGTAATATGGCCTTTTGCCTAATAAGGCCTTACACGTAAATCACGTGCTTCCACGCGCCCCGGCAGGCTACCATTGGTCTAGTGTTCCCAGTCAATGACTACGACGTCCCAAGTCGTTTTCCTTGGCGCCGTGGCTTTAGAAGACCGTCAACTACGCGCACAGGCCTCTAAAGGCTGTAATATGGCCTTTTGCGCCTAATAAGGCCTTACACGTAAATCACGTGCTTCCACGCGCCCCGGCAGGCTACCATTGGTCTAGTGTTCCCAGTCGCAATGGACTACGACGTCCCAAGTCGTTTTCCTTGGCGCCGTGGCTTTAGAAGACCGTCAACTACGCGCACAGGCCTCTAAAGGCTGTAATATGGCCTTTTGCGCCTAATAAGGCCTTACACGTAAATCACGTGCTTCCACGCGCCCCGGCAGGCTACCATTGGTCTAGTGTTCCCAGTCGCAATGGACTACGACGTCCAAGTCGTTTTCCTTGGCGCCATGGCTTTAGAACGTCAACTACGTGCACAGGCCTCTAAAGGCTGTAATATGGCCTTTTGCGCCTAATAAGGCCTTACACGTAAATCACGTGCTTCCACGCGCCCGGCAGGCTACCATTGGTCTAGTGTTCCCAGTCGCAATGGACTACGACGTCCCAAGTCGTTTTCCTTGGCGCCGTGGCTTTAGAAGACCGTCAACTACGCGCACAGGCCTCTAAAGGCTGTAATATGGCCTTTTGCCTAATAAGGCCTTACACGTAAATCACGTGCTTCCACGCGCCCCGGCAGGCTACCATTGGTCTAGTGTTCCCAGTCGCAATGGACTACGACGTCCCAAGTCGTTTTCCGCGCCGTGGCTTTAGAAGACCGTCAACTACGCGCACAGGCCTCTAAAGGCTGTAATATGGCCTTTTGCAGCCTAATAAGGCCTTACACGTAAATCACGTGCTTCCACGCGCCCCGGCAGGCTACCATTGGTCTAGTGTTCCCAGTCGCAATGGACTACGACGTCCCAAGTCGTTTTCCTTGGCGCCGTGGCTTTAGAAGACCGTCAACTACGCGCACAGGCCTCTAAAGGCTGTAATATGGCCTTTTGCCTAATAAGGCCTTACACGTAAATCACGTGCTTCCACGCCCCGGCAGGCTACCATTGGTCTAGTGTTCCCAGTCAATGGACTACGACGTCCCAAGTCGTTTTCCTTGGCGCCGTGGCTTTAGAAGACCGTCAACTACGCGCACAGGCCTCTAAAGGCTGTAATATGGCCTTTTGCAGCCTAATAAGGCCTTACACGTAAATCACGTGCTTCCACCGCCCCGGCAGGCTACCATTGGTCTAGTGTTCCCAGTCGCAATGGACTACGACGTCCCAAGTCGTTTTCCTTGGCGCGTGGCTTTAGAAGACCGTCAACTACGCGCACAGGCCTCTAAAGGCTGTAATATGGCCTTTTGCGCCTAATAAGGCCTTACACGTAAATCACGTGCTTCCACGCGCCCCGGCAGGCTACCATTGGTCTAGTGTTCCCAGTCGCAATGACTACGACGTCCCAAGTCGTTTTCCTTGGCGCCTGGCTTTAGACCGTCAACTACGCACAGGCCTCTAAAGGCTGTAATATGGCCTTTTGCAGCCTAATAAGGCCTTACACGTAAATCACGTGCTTCCACGCGCCCCGGCAGGCTACCATTGGTCTAGTGTTCCCAGTCGCAATGGACTACGACGTCCCAAGTCGTTTTCCTTGGCGCCGTGGCTTTAGAAGACCGTCAACTACGCGCACAGGCCTCTAAAGGCTGTAATATGGCCTTTTGCGCCTAATAAGGCCTTACACGTAAATCACGTGCTTCCACGCGCCCCGGCAGGCTACCATTGGTCTAGTGTTCCCAGTCAATGGACTACGACGTCCCAAGTCGTTTTCCTTGCGCCATGGCTTTAGAAGACCGTCAACTACGCGCACAGGCCTCTAAAGGCTGTAATATGGCCTTTTGCGCCTAATAAGGCCTTACACGTAAATCACGTGCTTCCACGCGCCCCGGCAGGCTACCATTGGTCTAGTGTTCCCAGTCGCAATGACTACGACGTCCCAAGTCGTTTTCCTTGGCGCCGTGGCTTTAGAAGACCGTCAACTACGCGCACAGGCCTCTAAAGGCTGTAATATGGCCTTTTGCGCCTAATAAGGCCTTACACGTAAATCACGTGCTTCCACGCGCCCCGGCAGGCTACCATTGGTCTAGTGTTCCCAGTCGCAATGGACTACGACGTCCCAAGTCGTTTTCCTTGGCGCCGTGGCTTTAGAAGACCGTCAACTACGCGCACAGGCCTCTAAAGGCTGTAATATGGCCTTTGCCTAATAAGGCCTTACACGTAAATCACGTGCTTCCACGCGCCCCGGCAGGCTACCATTGGTCTAGTGTTCCCAGTCGCAATGACTACGACGTCCCAAGTCGTTTTCCTTGGCGCCTGGCTTTAGAAGACCGTCAACTACGCGCACAGCCTCTAAAGGCTGTAATATGGCCTTTTGCGCCTAATAAGGCCTTACACGTAAATCACGTGCTTCCACCGCCCCGGCAGGCTACCATTGGTCTAGTGTTCCCAGTCGCAATGACTACGACGTCCCAAGTCGTTTTCCTTGGCGCCGTGGCTTTAGAAGACCGTCAACTACGCGCACAGGCCTCTAAAGGCTGTAATATGGCCTTTTGCCTAATAAGGCCTTACACGTAAATCACGTGCTTCCACGCGCCCCGGCAGGCTACCATTGGTCTAGTGTTCCCAGTCGCAATGGACTACGACGTCCCAAGTCGTTTTCCTTGGCGCCGTGGCTTTAGAAGACCGTCAACTACGCGCACAGGCCTCTAAAGGCTGTAATATGGCCTTTTGCGCCTAATAAGGCCTTACACGTAAATCACGTGCTTCCACCGCCCCGGCAGGCTACCATTGGTCTAGTGTTCCCAGTCGCAATGGACTACGACGTCCCAAGTCGTTTTCCTTGGCGCCGTGGCTTTAGAAGACCGTCAACTACGCGCACAGGCCTCTAAAGGCTGTAATATGGCCTTTTGCGCCTAATAAGGCCTTACACGTAAATCACGTGCTTCCAGCAGGATTGGTCTAGTGTTCCCAGTCAATGGACTACGACGTCCCAAGTCGTTTTCCTTGGCGCCATGGCTTTAGACCGTCAACTACGTGCACAGGCCTCTAAAGGCTGTAATATGGCCTTTTGCGCCTAATAAGGCCTTACACGTAAATCACGTGCTTCCACGCGCCCCGGCAGGCTACCATTGGTCTAGTCCCAGTCGCAATGGACTACGACGTCCCAAGTCGTTTTCCTTGGCGCCGTGGCTTTAGAAGACCGTCAACTACGCGCACAGGCCTCTAAAGGCTGTAATATGGCCTTTTGCGCCTAATAAGGCCTTACACGTAAATCACGTGCTTCCACGCGCCCCGGCAGGCTACCATTGGTCTAGTGTTCCCAGTCGCAATGACTACGACGTCCCAAGTCGTTTTCCTTGGCGCCGTGGCTTTAGAAGACCGTCAACTACGCGCACAGGCCTCTAAAGGCTGTAATATGGCCTTTTGCAGCCTAATAAGGCCTTACACGTAAATCACGTGCTTCCACGCGCCCCGGCAGGCTACCATTGGTCTAGTGTTCCCAGTCGCAATGAACTACGACGTCCCAAGTCGTTTTCCTTGGCGCCGTGGCTTTAGAAGACCGTCAACTACGCGCACAGGCCTCTAAAGGCTGTAATATGGCCTTTTGCGCCTAATAAGGGCCTTACACGTAAATCACGTGCTTCCACGCGCCCCGGCAGGCTACCATTGGTCTAGTGTTCCCAGTCGCAATGGACTACGACGTCCCAAGTCGTTTTCCTTGGCGCCGTGGCTTTAGAAGACCGTCAACTACGTGCACAGGCCTCTAAAGGCTGTAATATGGCCTTTTGCAGCCTAATAAGGCCTTACACGTAAATCACGTGCTTCCACGCGCCCCGGCAGGCTACCATTGGTCTAGTGTTCCCAGTCGCAATGACTACGACGTCCCAAGTCGTTTTCCTTGGCGCCATGGCTTTAGAAGACCGTCAACTACGCGCACAGGCCTCTAAAGGCTGTAATATGGCCTTTTGCGCCTAATAAGGCCTTACACGTAAATCACGTGCTTCCACGCGCCCGGCAGGCTACCATTGGTCTAGTTCCCAGTCGCAATGGACTACGACGTCCCAAGTCGTTTTCCTTGGCGCCGTGGCTTTAGAAGACCGTCAACTACGCGCACAGGCCTCTAAAGGCTGTAATATGGCCTTTTGCGCCTAATAAGGCCTTACACGTAAATCACGTGCTTCCACGCGCCCCGGCAGGCTACCATTGGTCTAGTGTTCCCAGTCGCAATGGACTACGACGTCCCAAGTCGTTTTCCTTGGCGCCGTGGCTTTAGAAGACCGTCAACTACGCGCACAGGCCTCTAAAGGCTGTAATATGGCCTTTTGCAGCCTAATAAGGCCTTACACGTAAATCACGTGCTTCCACGCGCCCCGGCAGGCTACCATTGGTCTAGTGTTCCCAGTCGCAATGGACTACGACGTCCCAAGTCGTTTTCCTTGGCGCCGTGGCTTTAGAAGACCGTCAACTACGCGCACAGGCCTCTAAAGGCTGTAATATGGCCTTTTGCGCCTAATAAGGCCTTACACGTAAATCACGTGCTTCCACGCGCCCCGGCAGGCTACCATTGGTCTAGTGTTCCCAGTCGCAATGGACTACGACGTCCCAAGTCGTTTTCCTTGGCGCCGTGGCTTTAGAAGACCGTCAACTACGCGCACAGGCCTCTAAAGGCTGTAATATGGCCTTTTGCAGCCTAATAAGGCCTTACACGTAAATCACGTGCTTCCACGCGCCCCGGCAGGCTACCATTGGTCTAGTGTTCCCAGTCGCAATGACTACGACGTCCCAAGTCGTTTTCCTTGGCGCCGTGGCTTTAGAAGACCGTCAACTACGCGCACAGGCCTCTAAACTGTAATATGGCCTTTTGCGCCTAATAAGGCCTTACACGTAAATCACGTGCTTCCACGCGCCCGGCAGGCTACCATTGGTCTAGTGTTCCCAGTCGCAATGACTACGACGTCCCAAGTCGTTTTCCTTGGCGCCGTGGCTTTAGAAGACCGTCAACTACGCGCACAGGCCTCTAAAGGCTGTAATATGGCCTTTTGCGCCTAATAAGGCCTTACACGTAAATCACGTGCTTCCACGCGCCCCGGCAGGCTACCATTGGTCTAGTGTTCCCAGTCGCAATGACTACGACGTCCCAAGTCGTTTTCCTTGGCGCCGTGGCTTTAGAAGACCGTCAACTACGCGCACAGGCCTCTAAAGGCTGTAATATGGCCTTTTGCAGCCTAATAAGGGCCTTACACGTAAATCACGTGCTTCCACGCGCCCCGGCAGGCTACCATTGGTCTAGTGTTCCCAGTCGCAATGACTACGACCCAAGTCGTTTTCCTTGGCGCCGTGGCTTTAGAAGACCGTCAACTACGCGCACAGGCCTCTAAAGGCTGTAATATGGCCTTTTGCCTAATAAGGCCTTACACGTAAATCACGTGCTTCCACGCGCCCCGGCAGGCTACCATTGGTCTAGTGTTCCCAGTCGCAATGGACTACGACGTCCCAAGTCGTTTTCCTTGGCGCCGTGGCTTTAGAAGACCGTCAACTACGCACAGGCCTCTAAAGGCTGTAATATGGCCTTTTGCAGCCTAATAAGGCCTTACACGTAAATCACGTGCTTCCACGCGCCCCGGCAGGCTACCATTGGTCTAGTGTTCCCAGTCGCAATGACTACGACGTCCCAAGTCGTTTTCCTTGGCGCCATGGCTTTAGACCGTCAACTACGCGCACAGGCCTCTAAAGGCTGTAATATGGCCTTTTGCGCCTAATAAGGCCTTACACGTAAATCACGTGCTTCCACGCGCCCCGGCAGGCTACCATTGGTCTAGTGTTCCCTCAATGACTACGACGTCCCAAGTCGTTTTCCTTGGCGCCGTGGCTTTAGAAGACCGTCAACTACGCGCACAGGCCTCTAAAGGCTGTAATATGGCCTTTTTTGCTAATAAGGCCTTACACGTAAATCACGTGCTTCCACGCGCCCCGGCAGGCTACCATTGGTCTAGTGTTCCCAGTCGCAATGACTACGACGTCCCAAGTCGTTTTCCTTGGCGCCTGGCTTTAGAAGACCGTCAACTACGCGCACAGGCCTCTAAAGGCTGTAATATGGCCTTTTGCGCCTAATAAGGCCTTACACGTAAATCACGTGCTTCCACGCCCCGGCAGGCTACCATTGGTCTAGTGTTCCCAGTCGCAATGGACTACGACGTCCCAAGTCGTTTTCCTTGGCGCCGTGGCTTTAGAAGACCGTCAACTACGCGCACAGGCCTCTAAAGGCTGTAATATGGCCTTTTGCGCCTAATAAGGCCTTACACGTAAATCACGTGCTTCCACGCGCCCGGCAGGCTACCATTGGTCTAGTGTTCCCAGTCGCAATGACTACGACGTCCCAAGTCGTTTTCCTTGGCGCCGTGGCTTTAGAAGACCGTCAACTACGCGCACAGGCCTCTAAAGGCTGTAATATGGCCTTTTGCGCCTAATAAGGCCTTACACGTAAATCACGTGCTTCCACGGCCCCGGCAGGCTACCATTGGTCTAGTGTTCCCAGTCGCAATGGACTACGACGTCCAAGTCGTTTTCCTTGGCGCCATGGCTTTAGACCGTCAACTACGTGCACAGGCCTCTAAAGGCTGTAATATGGCCTTTTGCGCCTAATAAGGCCTTACACGTAAATCACGTGCTTCCACGCGCCCCGGCAGGCTACCATTGGTCTAGTCCCAGTCGCAATGGACTACGACGTCCCAAGTCGTTTTCCTTGGCGCCGTGGCTTTAGAAGACCGTCAACTACGCGCACAGGCCTCTAAAGGCTGTAATATGGCCTTTTGCAGCCTAATAAGGGCCTTACACGTAAATCACGTGCTTCCACGCGCCCCGGCAGGCTACCATTGGTCTAGTGTTCCCAGTCGCAATGAACTACGACGTCCCAAGTCGTTTTCCTTGGCGCCGTGGCTTTAGAAGACCGTCAACTACGCGCACAGGCCTCTAAAGGCTGTAATATGGCCTTTTGCGCCTAATAAGGCCTTACACGTAAATCACGTGCTTCCACGCGCCCCGGCAGGCTACCATTGGTCTAGTGTTCCCAGTCAATGACTACGACGTCCCAAGTCGTTTTCCTTGGCGCCATGGCTTTAGAAGACCGTCAACTACGCGCACAGGCCTCTAAAGGCTGTAATATGGCCTTTTGCAGCCTAATAAGGCCTTACACGTAAATCACGTGCTTCCACGCGCCCCGGCAGGCTACCATTGGTCTAGTGTTCCCAGTCGCAATGACTACGACGTCCCAAGTCGTTTTCCTTGGCGCCGTGGCTTTAGAAGACCGTCAACTACGCGCACAGGCCTCTAAAGGCTGTAATATGGCCTTTTGCGCCTAATAAGGCCTTACACGTAAATCACGTGCTTCCACGCGCCCCGGCAGGCTACCATTGGTCTAGTGTTCCCAGTCGCAATGACTACGACGTCCCAAGTCGTTTTCCTTGGCGCCGTGGCTTTAGAAGACCGTCAACTACGCGCACAGGCCTCTAAAGGCTGTAATATGGCCTTTTGCGCCTAATAAGGCCTTACACGTAAATCACGTGCTTCCACGCCCCGGCAGGCTACCATTGGTCTAGTGTTCCCAGTCGCAATGGACTACGACGTCCCAAGTCGTTTTCCTTGGCGCCGTGGCTTTAGAAGACCGTCAACTACGCGCACAGGCCTCTAAAGGCTGTAATATGGCCTTTTGCGCCTAATAAGGCCTTACACGTAAATCACGTGCTTCCACGCCCCGGCAGGCTACCATTGGTCTAGTGTTCCCAGTCGCAATGGACTACGACGTCCCAAGTCGTTTTCCTTGGCGCCGTGGCTTTAGAAGACCGTCAACTACGCGCACAGGCCTCTAAAGGCTGTAATATGGCCTTTTGCAGCCTAATAAGGCCTTACACGTAAATCACGTGCTTCCACGCGCCCCGGCAGGCTACCATTGGTCTAGTGTTCCCAGTCGCAATGAACTACGACGTCCCAAGTCGTTTTCCTTGGCGCCGTGGCTTTAGAAGACCGTCAACTACGCGCACAGGCCTCTAAAGGCTGTAATATGGCCTTTTGCGCCTAATAAGGCCTTACACGTAAATCACGTGCTTCCACGCGCCCCGGCAGGCTACCATTGGTCTAGTGTTCCCAGTCGCAATGGACTACGACGTCCCAAGTCGTTTTCCTTGGCGCCGTGGCTTTAGACCGTCAACTACGTGCACAGGCCTCTAAAGGCTGTAATATGGCCTTTTGCGCCTAATAAGGGCCTTACACGTAAATCACGTGCTTCCACGCGCCCGGCAGGCTACCATTGGTCTAGTGTTCCCAGTCCAATGACTACGACGTCCCAAGTCGTTTTCCTTGGCGCCGTGCTTTAGAAGACCGTCAACTACGCGCACAGGCCTCTAAAGGCTGTAATATGGCCTTTTGCCTAATAAGGCCTTACACGTAAATCACGTGCTTCCACGCGCCCCGGCAGGCTACCATTGGTCTAGTGTTCCCAGTCAATGGACTACGACGTCCCAAGTCGTTTTCCTTGGCGCCTGGCTTTAGAAGACCGTCAACTACGCGCACAGGCCTCTAAAGGCTGTAATATGGCCTTTTGCGCCTAATAAGGCCTTACACGTAAATCACGTGCTTCCACGCCCCGGCAGGCTACCATTGGTCTAGTGTTCCCAGTCGCAATGACTACGACGTCCCAAGTCGTTTTCCTTGGCGCCGTGGCTTTAGAAGACCGTCAACTACGCGCACAGGCCTCTAAAGGCTGTAATATGGCCTTTTGCGCCTAATAAGGCCTTACACGTAAATCACGTGCTTCCACGCGCCCCGGCAGGCTACCATTGGTCTAGTGTTCCCAGTCGCAATGACTACGACGTCCCAAGTCGTTTTCCTTGGCGCCGTGGCTTTAGACCGTCAACTACGCGCACAGGCCTCTAAAGGCTGTAATATGGCCTTTTGCGCCTAATAAGGCCTTACACGTAAATCACGTGCTTCCACGCGCCCCGGCAGGCTACCATTGGTCTAGTGTTCCCAGTCTCAATGACTACGACGTCCCAAGTCGTTTTCCTTGGCGCCGTGGCTTTAGAAGACCGTCAACTACGTGCACAGGCCTCTAAAGGCTGTAATATGGCCTTTTGCAGCCTAATAAGGCCTTACACGTAAATCACGTGCTTCCACGCGCCCCGGCAGGCTACCATTGGTCTAGTGTTCCCAGTCGCAATGACTACGACGTCCCAAGTCGTTTTCCTTGGCGCCTGGCTTTAGACCGTCAACTACGTGCACAGGCCTCTAAAGGCTGTAATATGGCCTTTTGCGCCTAATAAGGCCTTACACGTAAATCACGTGCTTCCACGCGCCCCGGCAGGCTACCATTGGTCTAGTGTTCCCAGTCGCAATGGACTACGACGTCCCAAGTCGTTTTCCTTGGCGCCGTGGCTTTAGAAGACCGTCAACTACGCGCACAGGCCTCTAAAGGCTGTAATATGGCCTTTTGCGCCTAATAAGGCCTTACACGTAAATCACGTGCTTCCACGCGCCCCGGCAGGCTACCATTGGTCTAGTGTTCCCAGTCAATGGACTACGACGTCCCAAGTCGTTTTCCTTGGCGCCATGGCTTTAGAACCGTCAACTACGCGCACAGGCCTCTAAAGGCTGTAATATGGCCTTTTGCGCCTAATAAGGCCTTACACGTAAATCACGTGCTTCCACCGCCCCGGCAGGCTACCATTGGTCTAGTGTTCCCAGTCGCAATGACTACGACGTCGTCCAAGTCGTTTTCCTTGGCGCCGTGGCTTTAGAAGACCGTCAACTACGGCACAGGCCTCTAAAGGCTGTAATATGGCCTTTTTGCTAATAAGGCCTTACACGTAAATCACGTGCTTCCACGCGCCCCGGCAGGCTACCATTGGTCTAGTGTTCCCAGTCGCAATGGACTACGACGTCCCAAGTCGTTTTCCTTGGCGCCATGGCTTTAGAAGACCGTCAACTACGCGCACAGGCCTCTAAAGGCTGTAATATGGCCTTTTGCAGCCTAATAAGGGCCTTACACGTAAATCACGTGCTTCCACGCGCCCCGGCAGGCTACCATTGGTCTAGTGTTCCCAGTCGCAATGACTACGACGTCCCAAGTCGTTTTCCTTGGCGCCGTGGCTTTAGAAGACCGTCAACTACGCGCACAGGCCTCTAAAGGCTGTAATATGCCGCCTAATAAGGCCTTACACGTAAATCACGTGCTTCCACGCGCCCCGGCAGGCTACCATTGGTCTAGTGTTCCCAGTCGCAATGGACTACGACGTCCAAGTCGTTTTCCTTGGCGCCATGGCTTTGACCGTTCAACTACGCACAGGCCTCTAAAGGCTGTAATATGGCCTTTTGCGCCTAATAAGGCCTTACACGTAAATCACGTGCTTCCACGCGCCCCGGCAGGCTACCATTGGTCTAGTTCCCAGTCGCAATGACTACGACGTCCCAAGTCGTTTTCCTTGGCGCCGTGGCTTTAAGACCGTCAACTACGCGCACAGGCCTCTAAAGGCTGTAATATGGCCTTTTGCCGCCTAATAAGGCCTTACACGTAAATCACGTGCTTCCACGCGCCCCGGCAGGCTACCATTGGTCTAGTGTTCCCAGTCGCAATGGACTACGACGTCCCAAGTCGTTTTCCTTGGCGCCGTGGCTTTAGAAGACCGTCAACTACGCGCACAGGCCTCTAAAGGCTGTAATATGGCCTTTTGCAGCCTAATAAGGCCTTACACGTAAATCACGTGCTTCCACGCGCCCCGGCAGGCTACCATTGGTCTAGTGTTCCCAGTCGCAATGACTACGACGTCCCAAGTCGTTTTCCTTGGCGCCGTGGCTTTAGAAGACCGTCAACTACGCGCACAGGCCTCTAAAGGCTGTAATATGGCCTTTTGCGCCTAATAAGGCCTTACACGTAAATCACGTGCTTCCACGCGCCCCGGCAGGCTACCATTGGTCTAGTGTTCCCAGTCGCAATGACTACGACGTCCCAAGTCGTTTTCCTTGGCGCCGTGGCTTTAGAAGACCGTCAACTACGCGCACAGGCCTCTAAAGGCTGTAATATGGCCTTTTGCGCCTAATAAGGCCTTACACGTAAATCACGTGCTTCCACGCGCCCGGCAGGCTACCATTGGTCTAGTGTTCCCAGTCAATGACTACGACGTCCCAAGTCGTTTTCCTTGGCGCCATGGCTTTAGAAGACCGTCAACTACGTGCACAGGCCTCTAAAGGCTGTAATATGGCCTTTTGCGCCTAATAAGGCCTTACACGTAAATCACGTGCTTCCACGCGCCCGGGGCTACCATTGGTCTAGTTCCCAGTCGCAATGGACTACGACGTCCCAAGTCGTTTTCCTTGGCGCCGTGGCTTTAGAAGCCGTCAACTACGCGCACAGCCTCTAAAGGCTGTAATATGGCCTTTTGCAGCCTAATAAGGCCTTACACGTAAATCACGTGCTTCCACGCGCCCGGCAGGCTACCATTGGTCTAGTGTTCCCAGTCGCAATGACTACGACGTCCCAAGTCGTTTTCCTTGGCGCCGTGGCTTTAGAAGACCGTCAACTACGCGCACAGGCCTCTAAAGGCTGTAATATGGCCTTTTGCGCCTAATAAGGCCTTACACGTAAATCACGTGCTTCCACGCGCCCCGGCAGGCTACCATTGGTCTAGTGTTCCCAGTCGCAATGGACTACGACGTCCCAAGTCGTTTTCCTTGGCGCCGTGGCTTTAGAAGACCGTCAACTACGCGCACAGGCCTCTAAAGGCTGTAATATGGCCTTTTGCGCCTAATAAGGCCTTACACGTAAATCACGTGCTTCCACGCCCCGGCAGGCTACCATTGGTCTAGTGTTCCCAGTCGCAATGACTACGACGTCCCAAGTCGTTTTCCTTGGCGCCGTGGCTTTAGAAGACCGTCAACTACGCGCACAGGCCTCTAAAGGCTGTAATATGGCCTTTTGCAGCCTAATAAGGCCTTACACGTAAATCACGTGCTTCCACGCGCCCCGGCAGGCTACCATTGGTCTAGTGTTCCCAGTCGCAATGACTACGACGTCCCAAGTCGTTTTCCTTGGCGCCATGGCTTTAGAAGACCGTCAACTACGCGCACAGGCCTCTAAAGGCTGTAATATGGCCTTTTGCGCCTAATAAGGCCTTACACGTAAATCACGTGCTTCCACGCGCCCGGCAGGCTACCATTGGTCTAGTCCAGTCGCAATGACTACGACGTCCCAAGTCGTTTTCCTTGGCGCCGTGGCTTTAGAAGACCGTCAACTACGCGCACAGGCCTCTAAAGGCTGTAATATGGCCTTTTGCAGCCTAATAAGGCCTTACACGTAAATCACGTGCTTCCACGCGCCCGGCAGGCTACCATTGGTCTAGTGTTCCCAGTCGCAATGAACTACGACGTCCCAAGTCGTTTTCCTTGGCGCCGTGGCTTTAGAAGACCGTCAACTACGCGCACAGGCCTCTAAAGGCTGTAATATGGCCTTTTGCGCCTAATAAGGCCTTACACGTAAATCACGTGCTTCCACGCGCCCCGGCAGGCTACCATTGGTCTAGTGTTCCCAGTCGCAATGACTACGACGTCCCAAGTCGTTTTCCTTGGCGCCTGGCTTTAGAAGACCGTCAACTACGTGCACAGGCCTCTAAAGGCTGTAATATGGCCTTTTGCGCCTAATAAGGCCTTACACGTAAATCACGTGCTTCCACGCGCCCCGGCAGGCTACCATTGGTCTAGTGTTCCCAGTCGCAATGACTACGACGTCCCAAGTCGTTTTCCTTGCGCCGTGGCTTTAGAAGACCGTCAACTACGCGCACAGGCCTCTAAAGGCTGTAATATGGCCTTTTGCAGCCTAATAAGGCCTTACACGTAAATCACGTGCTTCCACGCGCCCGGCAGGCTACCATTGGTCTAGTGTTCCCAGTCGCAATGACTACGACGTCCCAAGTCGTTTTCCTTGGCGCCGTGGCTTTAGAAGACCGTCAACTACGCGCACAGGCCTCTAAAGGCTGTAATATGGCCTTTTGCGCCTAATAAGGCCTTACACGTAAATCACGTGCTTCCACGCGCCCCGGCAGGCTACCATTGGTCTAGTGTTCCCAGTCGCAATGACTACGACGTCCAAGTCGTTTTCCTTGGCGCCATGGCTTTAGAACACCGTCAACTACGTGCACAGGCCTCTAAAGGCTGTAATATGGCCTTTTGCGCCTAATAAGGCCTTACACGTAAATCACGTGCTTCCACGCCCCGGCAGGCTACCATTGGTCTAGTGTTCCCAGTCGCAATGACTACGACGTCCCAAGTCGTTTTCCTTGGCGCCGTGGCTTTAGAAGACCGTCAACTACGCGCACAGGCCTCTAAAGGCTGTAATATGGCCTTTTGCAGCCTAATAAGGCCTTACACGTAAATCACGTGCTTCCACGCGCCCCGGCAGGCTACCATTGGTCTAGTGTTCCCAGTCGCAATGACTACGACGTCCCAAGTCGTTTTCCTTGGCGCCATGGCTTTAGACCGTAACTACGTGCACAGGCCTCTAAAGGCTGTAATATGGCCTTTTGCGCCTAATAAGGCCTTACACGTAAATCACGTGCTTCCACGCGCCCAGGCTACCATTGGTCTAGTGTCCCAGTCGCAATGGACTACGACGTCCCAAGTCGTTTTCCTTGGCGCCGTGGCTTTAGAAGACCGTCAACTACGCGCACAGGCCTCTAAAGGCTGTAATATGGCCTTTTGCAGCCTAATAAGGCCTTACACGTAAATCACGTGCTTCCACGCGCCCCGGCAGGCTACCATTGGTCTAGTGTTCCCAGTCAATGACTACGACGTCCCAAGTCGTTTTCCTTGGCGCCCGTGGCTTTAGAAGACCGTCAACTACGCGCACAGGCCTCTAAAGGCTGTAATATGGCCTTTTGCGCCTAATAAGGCCTTACACGTAAATCACGTGCTTCCACGGCCCCGGCAGGCTACCATTGGTCTAGTGTTCCCAGTCGCAATGGACTACGACGTCCCAAGTCGTTTTCCTTGGCGCCGTGGCTTTAGAAGACCGTCAACTACGCGCACAGGCCTCTAAAGGCTGTAATATGGCCTTTTGCGCCTAATAAGGCCTTACACGTAAATCACGTGCTTCCAACGCCCCGGCAGGCTACCATTGGTCTAGTGTTCCCAGTCGCAATGAACTACGACGTCCCAAGTCGTTTTCCTTGGCGCCATGGCTTAGACCGTCAACTACGTGCACAGGCCTCTAAAGGCTGTAATATGGCCTTTTGCCGCCTAATAAGGCCTTACACGTAAATCACGTGCTTCCACGCGCCCAGGCAGGCACCATTGGTCTAGTGTTCCCTCAATGGACTACGACGTCCCAAGTCGTTTTCCTTGGCGCCGTGGCTTTAGAAGACCGTCAACTACGCGCACAGGCCTCTAAAGGCTGTAATATGGCCTTTTGCGCCTAATAAGGCCTTACACGTAAATCACGTGCTTCCACGCGCCCCGGCAGGCTACCATTGGTCTAGTGTTCCCAGTCGCAATGAACTACGACGTCCCAAGTCGTTTTCCTTGGCGCCGTGGCTTTAGACCGTCAACTACGCGCACAGGCCTCTAAAGGCTGTAATATGGCCTTTTGCCGCCTAATAAGGCCTTACACGTAAATCACGTGCTTCCACGCGCCCGGCAGGCTACCATTGGTCTAGTTCCCAGTCGCAATGGACTACGACGTCCCAAGTCGTTTTCCTTGGCGCCGTGGCTTTAGAAGACCGTCAACTACGCGCACAGGCCTCTAAAGGCTGTAATATGGCCTTTTGCGCCTAATAAGGGCCTTACACGTAAATCACGTGCTTCACACGCCCCGGCAGGCTACCATTGGTCTAGTGTTCCCAGTCGCAATGACTACGACGTCCCAAGTCGTTTTCCTTGGCGCCGTGGCTTTAGAAGACCGTCAACTACGCGCACAGGCCTCTAAAGGCTGTAATATGGCCTTTTGCAGCCTAATAAGGCCTTACACGTAAATCACGTGCTTCCACGCGCCCCGGCAGGCTACCATTGGTCTAGTGTTCCCAGTCGCAATGGACTACGACGTCCCAAGTCGTTTTCCTTGGCGCCATGGCTTTGACCGTCAACTACGTGCACAGGCCTCTAAAGGCTGTAATATGGCCTTTTGCGCCTAATAAGGCCTTACACGTAAATCACGTGCTTCCACGCGCCCAGGGGCTACCATTGGTCTAGTCCCAGTCGCAATGGACTACGACGTCCCAAGTCGTTTTCCTTGGCGCCGTGGCTTTAGAAGACCGTCAACTACGCGCACAGGCCTCTAAAGGCTGTAATATGGCCTTTTGCAGCCTAATAAGGCCTTACACGTAAATCACGTGCTTCCACGCCCCGGCAGGCTACCATTGGTCTAGTGTTCCCAGTCGCAATGACTACGACGTCCCAAGTCGTTTTCCTTGGCGCCGTGGCTTTAGAAGACCGTCAACTACGTGCACAGGCCTCTAAAGGCTGTAATATGGCCTTTTGCAGCCTAATAAGGCCTTACACGTAAATCACGTGCTTCCACGCGCCCCGGCAGGCTACCATTGGTCTAGTGTTCCCAGTCGCAATGGACTACGACGTCCCAAGTCGTTTTCCTTGCGCGCCGTGGCTTTAGAAGACCGTCAACTACGTGCACAGGCCTCTAAAGGCTGTAATATGGCCTTTTGCGCCTAATAAGGCCTTACACGTAAATCACGTGCTTCCACGCGCCCCGGCAGGCTACCATTGGTCTAGTGTTCCCAGTCGCAATGAACTACGACGTCCCAAGTCGTTTTCCTTGGCGCCTGCTTTAGAAGACCGTCAACTACGCGCACAGGCCTCTAAAGGCTGTAATATGGCCTTTTGCCGCCTAATAAGGCCTTACACGTAAATCACGTGCTTCCACGCGCCCGGCAGGCTACCATTGGTCTAGTTCCCAGTCTCAATGGACTACGACGTCCCAAGTCGTTTTCCTTGCGCCGTGGCTTTAGAAGACCGTCAACTACGCGCACAGGCCTCTAAAGGCTGTAATATGGCCTTTTGCAGCCTAATAAGGCCTTACACGTAAATCACGTGCTTCCACGCGCCCGGCAGGCTACCATTGGTCTAGTGTTCCCAGTCGCAATGACTACGACGTCCCAAGTCGTTTTCCTTGGCGCCGTGGCTTTAGAAGACCGTCAACTACGCGCACAGGCCTCTAAAGGCTGTAATATGGCCTTTTGCGCCTAATAAGGCCTTACACGTAAATCACGTGCTTCCACGCCCCGGCAGGCTACCATTGGTCTAGTGTTCCCAGTCGCAATGACTACGACGTCCCAAGTCGTTTTCCTTGGCGCCATGGCTTTAGAAGACCGTCAACTACGTGCACAGGCCTCTAAAGGCTGTAATATGGCCTTTTGCGCCTAATAAGGCCTTACACGTAAATCACGTGCTTCCACGCGCCCGGCAGGCTACCATTGGTCTAGTTCCCAGTCGCAATGACTACGACGTCCCAAGTCGTTTTCCTTGGCGCCGTGGCTTTAGAAGACCGTCAACTACGCGCACAGGCCTCTAAAGGCTGTAATATGGCCTTTTGCGCCTAATAAGGCCTTACACGTAAATCACGTGCTTCCACGCGCCCCGGCAGGCTACCATTGGTCTAGTGTTCCCAGTCGCAATGAACTACGACGTCCCAAGTCGTTTTCCTTGGCGCCGTGGCTTTAGAAGACCGTCAACTACGCGCACAGGCCTCTAAAGGCTGTAATATGGCCTTTTGCGCCTAATAAGGCCTTACACGTAAATCACGTGCTTCCACGCGCCCCGGCAGGCTACCATTGGTCTAGTGTTCCCAGTCGCAATGACTACGACGTCCCAAGTCGTTTTCCTTGGCGCCGTGGCTTTAGAAGACCGTCAACTACGCGCACAGGCCTCTAAAGGCTGTAATATGGCCTTTTGCAGCCTAATAAGGCCTTACACGTAAATCACGTGCTTCCACGCGCCCCGGCAGGCTACCATTGGTCTAGTGTTCCCAGTCGCAATGAACTACGACGTCCCAAGTCGTTTTCCTTGGCGCCGTGGCTTTAGAAGACCGTCAACTACGCGCACAGGCCTCTAAAGGCTGTAATATGGCCTTTTGCGCCTAATAAGGCCTTACACGTAAATCACGTGCTTCCACGCCCCGGCAGGCTACCATTGGTCTAGTGTTCCCAGTCGCAATGGACTACGACGTCCCAAGTCGTTTTCCTTGGCGCCATGGCTTTAGACCGTAACTACGTGCACAGGCCTCTAAAGGCTGTAATATGGCCTTTTGCGCCTAATAAGGCCTTACACGTAAATCACGTGCTTCCACGCGCCCGGCAGGCTACCATTGGTCTAGTCCCAGTCGCAATGACTACGACGTCCCAAGTCGTTTTCCTTGGCGCCGTGGCTTTAGAAGACCGTCAACTACGCGCACAGGCCTCTAAAGGCTGTAATATGGCCTTTTGCGCCTAATAAGGCCTTACACGTAAATCACGTGCTTCCACGGCCCCGGCAGGCTACCATTGGTCTAGTGTTCCCAGTCGCAATGACTACGACGTCCAAGTCGTTTTCCTTGGCGCCGTGGCTTTAGACCGTCAACTACGTGCACAGGCCTCTAAAGGCTGTAATATGGCCTTTTGCGCCTAATAAGGCCTTACACGTAAATCACGTGCTTCCACGCGCCCGGCAGGCTACCATTGGTCTAGTTCCCAGTCGCAATGGACTACGACGTCCCAAGTCGTTTTCCTTGGCCATGGCTTTAGAAGACCGTCAACTACGCGCACAGGCCTCTAAAGGCTGTAATATGGCCTTTTGCGCCTAATAAGGCCTTACACGTAAATCACGTGCTTCCACGCCCCGGCAGGCTACCATTGGTCTAGTGTTCCAGTCGCAATGACTACGACGTCCCAAGTCGTTTTCCTTGGCGCCGTGGCTTTAGAAGACCGTCAACTACGCGCACAGGCCTCTAAAGGCTGTAATATGGCCTTTTGCAGCCTAATAAGGCCTTACACGTAAATCACGTGCTTCCACGCGCCCGGCAGGCTACCATTGGTCTAGTGTTCCCAGTCGCAATGACTACGACGTCCCAAGTCGTTTTCCTTGGCGCCATGGCTTTAGACCGTCAACTACGCGCACAGGCCTCTAAAGGCTGTAATATGGCCTTTTGCGCCTAATAAGGCCTTACACGTAAATCACGTGCTTCCACGCGCCCGGCAGGCTACCATTGGTCTAGTTCCCAGTCGCAATGGACTACGACGTCCCAAGTCGTTTTCCTTGGCGCCGTGGCTTTAGAAGACCGTCAACTACGCGCACAGGCCTCTAAAGGCTGTAATATGGCCTTTTGCGCCTAATAAGGCCTTACACGTAAATCACGTGCTTCCACGCCCCGGCAGGCTACCATTGGTCTAGTGTTCCCAGTCGCAATGACTACGACGTCCCAAGTCGTTTTCCTTGGCGCCGTGGCTTTAGAAGACCGTCAACTACGCGCACAGGCCTCTAAAGGCTGTAATATGGCCTTTTGCAGCCTAATAAGGCCTTACACGTAAATCACGTGCTTCCACGCGCCCCGGCAGGCTACCATTGGTCTAGTGTTCCCAGTCGCAATGGACTACGACGTCCCAAGTCGTTTTCCTTGGCGCCGTGGCTTTAGAAGACCGTCAACTACGCGCACAGGCCTCTAAAGGCTGTAATATGGCCTTTTGCGCCTAATAAGGCCTTACACGTAAATCACGTGCTTCCACGCGCCCCGGCAGGCTACCATTGGTCTAGTGTTCCCAGTCGCAATGAACTACGACGTCCCAAGTCGTTTTCCTTGGCGCCGTGGCTTTAGAAGACCGTCAACTACGCGCACAGGCCTCTAAAGGCTGTAATATGGCCTTTTGCCGCCTAATAAGGCCTTACACGTAAATCACGTGCTTCCACGCGCCCGGCAGGCTACCATTGGTCTAGTCCCAGTCGCAATGACTACGACGTCCCAAGTCGTTTCCTTGGCGCCGTGGCTTTAGAAGACCGTCAACTACGTGCACAGCCTCTAAAGCTGTAATATGGCCTTTTGCAGCCTAATAAGGCCTTACACGTAAATCACGTGCTTCCACGCGCCCCGGCAGGCTACCATTGGTCTAGTGTTCCCAGTCGCAATGGACTACGACGTCCCAAGTCGTTTTCCTTGGCGCCGTGGCTTTAGAAGACCGTCAACTACGCGCACAGGCCTCTAAAGGCTGTAATATGGCCTTTTGCGCCTAATAAGGCCTTACACGTAAATCACGTGCTTCCACGGCCCCGGCAGGCTACCATTGGTCTAGTGTTCCCAGTCAATGACTACGACGTCCAAGTCGTTTTCCTTGGCGCCGTGGCTTTAGAAGACCGTCAACTACGCGCACAGGCCTCTAAAGGCTGTAATATGGCCTTTTGCAGCCTAATAAGGCCTTACACGTAAATCACGTGCTTCCACGCGCCCCGGCAGGCTACCATTGGTCTAGTGTTCCCAGTCGCAATGAACTACGACGTCCCAAGTCGTTTTCCTTGGCGCCGTGGCTTTAGAAGATCAACTACGCGCACAGGCCTCTAAAGGCTGTAATATGGCCTTTTGCCGCCTAATAAGGCCTTACACGTAAATCACGTGCTTCCACGCCCCGGCAGGCTACCATTGGTCTAGTGTTCCCAGTCGCAATGGACTACGACGTCCAAGTCGTTTTCCTTGGCGCCGTGGCTTTAGAAGACCGTCAACTACGCACAGGCCTCTAAAGGCTGTAATATGGCCTTTTGCAGCCTAATAAGGGCCTTACACGTAAATCACGTGCTTCCACGCGCCCCGGCAGGCTACCATTGGTCTAGTGTTCCCAGTCGCAATGACTACGACGTCCCAAGTCGTTTTCCTTGGCGCCATGGCTTTAGACCGTCAACTACGCGCACAGGCCTCTAAAGCTGTAATATGGCCTTTTGCCGCCTAATAAGGCCTTACACGTAAATCACGTGCTTCCACGCGCCCGGCGCTACCATTGGTCTAGTCCCAGTCGCAATGGACTACGACGTCCAAGTCGTTTTCCTTGGCGCCGTGGCTTTAGAAGACCGTAACTACGCGCACAGGCCTCTAAAGGCTGTAATATGGCCTTTTGCAGCCTAATAAGGCCTTACACGTAAATCACGTGCTTCCACGCCCCGGCAGGCTACCATTGGTCTAGTGTTCCCAGTCGCAATGGACTACGACGTCCCAAGTCGTTTTCCTTGCGCCGTGGCTTTAGAAGACCGTCAACTACGTGCACAGCCTCTAAAGGCTGTAATATGGCCTTTTGCAGCCTAATAAGGCCTTACACGTAAATCACGTGCTTCCACGCGCCCCGGCAGGCTACCATTGGTCTAGTGTTCCCAGTCGCAATGACTACGACGTCCCAAGTCGTTTTCCTTGGCGCCGTGGCTTTAGAAGACCGTCAACTACGCGCACAGGCCTCTAAAGGCTGTAATATGGCCTTTTGCCGCCTAATAAGGCCTTACACGTAAATCACGTGCTTCCACGCCCCGGCAGGCTACCATTGGTCTAGTGTTCCCAGTCGCAATGGAACTACGACGTCCCAAGTCGTTTTCCTTGGCGCCGTGGCTTTAGAAGACCGTCAACTACGTGCACAGGCCTCTAAAGGCTGTAATATGGCCTTTTGCGCCTAATAAGGCCTTACACGTAAATCACGTGCTTCCACGCCCCGGCAGGCTACCATTGGTCTAGTGTTCCCAGTCGCAATGACTACGACGTCCAAGTCGTTTTCCTTGGCGCCGTGGCTTTAGAAGACCGTCAACTACGCGCACAGGCCTCTAAAGGCTGTAATATGGCCTTTTGCGCCTAATAAGGCCTTACACGTAAATCACGTGCTTCCACGCGCCCCGGCAGGCTACCATTGGTCTAGTGTTCCCAGTCGCAATGACTACGACGTCCCAAGTCGTTTTCCTTGGCGCCGTGGCTTTAGAAGACCGTCAACTACGCGCACAGGCCTCTAAAGGCTGTAATATGGCCTTTTGCAGCCTAATAAGGCCTTACACGTAAATCACGTGCTTCCACGCCCCGGCAGGCTACCATTGGTCTAGTGTTCCCAGTCGCAATGACTACGACGTCCCAAGTCGTTTTCCTTGGCGCCGTGGCTTTAGAAGACCGTCAACTACGCGCACAGGCCTCTAAAGGCTGTAATATGGCCTTTTGCGCCTAATAAGGCCTTACACGTAAATCACGTGCTTCCACGCGCCCCGGCAGGCTACCATTGGTCTATGTTCCCAGACTCAATGGACTACGACGTCCCAAGTCGTTTTCCTTGCGCCGTGGCTTTAGAAGACCGTCAACTACGTGCACAGGCCTCTAAAGCTGTAATATGGCCTTTTGCGCCTAATAAGGCCTTACACGTAAATCACGTGTTCCACGCCCCCGGCAGGCTACCATTGGTCTAGTGTTCCCAGTCGCAATGGACTACGACGTCCAAGTCGTTTTCCTTGGCGCCGTGGCTTTAGAAGACCGTCAACTACGCGCACAGGCCTCTAAAGGCTGTAATATGGCCTTTTGCGCCTAATAAGGCCTTACACGTAAATCACGTGCTTCCACGCGCCCCGGCAGGCTACCATTGGTCTAGTGTTCCCAGTCGCAATGGACTACGACGTCCAAGTCGTTTTCCTTGGCGCCGTGGCTTTAGAAGACCGTCAACTACGCGCACAGCCTCTAAAGGCTGTAATATGGCCTTTTGCCGCCTAATAAGGCCTTACACGTAAATCACGTGCTTCCACGCCCCGGCAGGCTACCATTGGTCTAGTGTTCCCAGTCGCAATGAACTACGACGTCCCAAGTCGTTTTCCTTGGCGCCTGGCTTAGACCGTCAACTACGCACAGGCCTCTAAAGGCTGTAATATGGCCTTTTGCCGCCTAATAAGGCCTTACACGTAAATCACGTGCTTCCACGCGCCCCGGCAGGCTACCATTGGTCTAGTGTTCCCAGTCAATGGACTACGACGTCCAAGTCGTTTTCCTTGCGCCATGGCTTAGAACACCGTTCAACTACGTGCACAGGCCTCTAAAGGCTGTAATATGGCCTTTTGCAGCCTAATAAGGCCTTACACGTAAATCACGTGCTTCCACGCGCCAGGGCTACCATTGGTCTAGTGTTCCCAGTCAATGAACTACGACGTCCCAAGTCCTCCTTCCGTGGCTTTAGAAGACCGTCAACTACGCGCACAGGCCTCTAAAGGCTGTAATATGGCCTTTTGCAGCCTAATAAGGCCTTACACG
>JASGCC010003152.1:0-25106 GCA_030067915.1 Hydractinia echinata | reverse complement strand
AAGTTCAAGGATGAGAAGAAGGTTGTGAAGGCCAGGTTAGTAGCCAGAGGGTTTGAGAGGATTCTACAGACCTTAGAACAGATTCGCCTACATGTTTAGTTCTTGCAGTTGCTGCAAGTAAGGGTGGACTAAAATTCATTGGATATACCGTCAGCATTTTTTGCAAGGTGATGCAATGACTAGAAAGGTTTTTTGTTCGACCTCCTGCTGATATTGTTTTCAGAGATGTAGTTTGGAGACTTAAAAGATGTCTTTATGGTTTGGATGATGCCCCAAGAGCGTGGTATACCAGAGTCAGAAAGTTTAGGTGCTAAGATAAGTGTATATGACCCAGTATTATTCATGTGGCATGAGAATAATCAGCTAATAGGATTGTTAGTATGTCATGTTGATGACTTTACTTATTGTGGCTCAGAACAGTTTCATGACAAAGTCATTGCGAAGTTGAAGAATAAGTTTTAAATCAGTTCTGAAGCTAGTTCATGTTTTAAATATTTGGGTCTCAACATCAGTCAAAACAGCAATGGCATCACAATCAATCAAGATCAGTACATTCAGAGATTGAATGCTGTAACTATTGAAAGGAAGAAGCAATCTGATGAAATTCTTGATGCTGTTGAAAGGTCAAAATTGAAGTCAATTACTGGTCAGCTATCTTGGGTTACTGGTCAGACGCGGCCTGATATTTCATTTGATACTTGCATTGATGCCAATGCTGGTAAGGAACCAACAATGGAACATCTGAGACTCGCCAACAAAGCTGTTAAGAAGTTGAAAGAGAGACGTGTGTCACTGAGCATACCAGCAATTTCTAACATAGAAAAAACAAAAATTCTGTGTTTTGCTGATGCAACTCATGCAAGTTTGAAATATGGCTCTTCACAGGGAGCATCAATCATTTTTCTTGGTGACAGTAAGAAAGTGATTCCTATAATGTGGCAGTCAAAGAAACTATCTAGAGTTACTAAAAGTCCATTAGCTTCAGAAACAATGGCTTTAGGAGATGGAGCTGACATGGCGTATTTGTTGGCATCAACCACGCAGGAAATGTTTTTACTTTCAGAAGACCTCAAATAATCTGCTTCACTGACAGCAAATCTTTATTTGAAACTCTAAAGACAAGCAACTTCACGAAAGACATCAGATTGAGAGTCGACATAGCTCGATTGAGACAGATGGTTGAGGGGAGTGAGATATCAGTCAGATGGGTAAATGGCGAGAATCAACTTGCTGATTGTATGACAAAACGTGGAACATTATCAAGTAAATTGTTCGATGTTCTGGAATCTTCCAAAAATCCAATGCAGTTATGAATTGGAAGTTTGTTGTGTTATTGATTATTACGTTATGTTGAGTTTTATAAGAATTGTTACAGTTTGAACTTATTTGGTTTGGATTGAAAATTATGTTCAAACTTATTTGGTTTGGATTGAAATTATGTAGAGTTTGGCCACTTCATTCAGAAGAGGTGGAATGTAATATTGTGATATTATTATTGTTCTTTTAGTAACTAGTAACTAAGATACTGGTGAAGCTTTCAATATACATGTTCAAGGTGAGACATCCATTATAAGCTTTTAACAACTTATTGGTATCCTTGTGGATACCAGTAAGTCTCTGCTTCCAGCACAAGGGATTGTGTTTTTTAGTTTAGGAATTTGTGCCTACACAGCTTTTGTAGCTCCAATAAGAGCTTGTACTGCACTAGGACCCCTCTGCAGGGCCCTTTTGATAGCAGTATTAGTTGGAACTGAAGAGGCTATCCTGGGTAGATAATTATCATAACAACACAATGCGTACAAGACATCAAGCTAAAGTTCCTAAAATTATAGCCTACCTTTAAAATACAATTGATAACTGATACAGATTTGGCATGAAGTGTATCGCATCCTGGAGATGAGAGTATTCTCAACAATCGTGACAAAACCCAACAAGTAAAATCTAGATTTCAAGCCATTGAAAATAAATAAACAAACAAAACTGATCTACTAAGGTTTTTTGTTATCCCTATGTCATGCTGGATTAGATAGATGTGCATATTTCACATGTCTAGTCTTGCAAATATCGACGGATATACCGTCTATTATTTCCAGGAGGGGCCATGGCTTAGATGGGGAGTCCTAGAGTATTTATAATGCTCTTTTGAGCTATGCAGAGTCAATTAAGGTCCGCACTCTACTAGACAAGTCCCTGCAACATCCAACAGCCCACACAGTGTGCCATCTCCCCAATTTCCTTCATATGGCTTGGCACCATAAACAGCAGGTGGTAACAGTGTTTGTCAAGCTTGTCAAAATTTGTTTGAAAAACCATCACTGACTGCAACCATATTAATAAGATCAATTTTAAATGTGGAAAAACGAATGTATGCTGCAGCAGTTAGTAAATTCAATTACATCATCTCAGATGCTGACCAACATTAACATAAAAATTACATTAAAGGGCAAGTTTTGAAAATGATTTTTTAGCTTGCCACAGGTAATACAACCTGCACATAAATCAAATTAGCCATGAAATATTCAAGAAAAACGTTGGGAAAAAAAGAATTTTAATGCTGCCAAAATATTATATGAAAGAAAATATAAGATTTATAATGGATGAATAATTTGGGAACAGTGTGAAGTAGTAAGCTTCAAAAGTAATATTATAAATAATAGTACACTCTAAAAAAATTTGCAAATACACATTTATTTTACCATTAACCAAAGCAAAACATTATTAAGGACACACATATTCAGCAAACAAAAGCATTTCCTTGTGTGCGAATGTGATTGCATGCAATTGCATGACAAGACTGAAGCAACCACAACATTCTTACCCAGTGTGACCTTTTGAGTATGAACAAAAATTAATTATATTTAGGCTAAAAACTCAAAAAATTTTAAAAACTGTGCTATTTCATCCAGAGTGCATTAAATCCTAACCTTTGGCAAACAAACTTTTATGTTGGTCAGTTGATACGTTCAATGAGGTTTTTGATGCTTCACTTGGTGGTCGTGTTACGTAACATTCTGGAAATGCATCAACACAGTGATGCAAAAATTGCAAAACCATTTGAGATTGAGGAGATGGTTTCGTGTCATCTTGAAGTTCTGCAATAACTAGTTTCAGAAAACATATTTTAATAAAACATGCAAGACAGTGTGTGAACTTTTATAAGTTAACACATATACATTTTAAGACTGTTGTTTCTAAAGAGAATGAAAGACTGTACTTAATACGTAATATCTATTTTTAAAGAAGTAAAATTATTGTTCTCATTCTTTATTGATGGTAAAACTTATCGCGTTGAAAACAACATGTATGATGTGATCAGTATTCATTATTTTTGAGAATGTTAGCAGTATGTATAGTATGTAAGCTCATCAATTGTGATTTTCTTGTGTTATTAAGGGCTAATAAAAATGTTGCAAATAAAAGAATATTGCCTTGAATTTTTTCAAAACCTAAGGTGTCCTTGGCAGCCATATTGTGCACAAACAAAATATACAGCCAAGCCTGCCTTTCTGGTTGCCTATATAAAATAGTCATGTCTTTGGCTACCTCCTTGATGCTTAAGATTGTGACTTGAAAAAACCTTAATAAGACTACCACCTGTCTAAGACAGACATTTTTTTCCTCTCCACTTAGTGACCATCTAGACAGGTTTGACAGTACAAAGGTTCACACAAAACATTCCTTGAAAATTAATGCTAAAAATAAATTTCTCACCTGATGGAATGTCTGTCAATAAATTGTTGATACACTCGCAAATGATTTTAGATGTTTCACGTGCCGACTCTTCACGATCTTGTGTACTTTGGCTACACAATAATAATATATAGCCAAACAGAGTAAAAATGATATTTGGGGTAAAAGCAGCAAGGCTGTAATGTTGTGGAAAATTTCTTATTTTCTGTTCCGTTGCATGTGTGCATTTTAAACATAGTTTTAATGATCTAATCACATAACAGGGCATTGTGTAGCATAATTGTGTATAAAGTATAATACAAAAAAAAATTGATAAGGATTCAGGTTTGAGTAGTCATCAATCCTAAATATAATAGGCTTTTTGAAGAATCTGGGAGGGGGCATCTATAACTTTGTGTGATTGTTTTAAAAACATAATTTAGCGCGTTTTATTCCACTTGAAAATTTAGCTGCATTCTATAAAAAAAAATCAAAGACCACAGTTTTAAATTGTTTTCTTTTAAAATGGGAGTAGAAACCATCCCCACAAAAATAGTTTAAATATTGGACGGTTATTGGGAGAACGGTAACAGCCTACGATACTATTAGCAGTAATACTGTTATGACGGTTATACCGTTAAAATTACCTGTATTATTGTTTAACTTTTTTATACTTTCACCTGCAAAACCAAAATAATTACCGGGAAAGCTATTAATAACAGTATTGAACGGGAAAAATATTAATATGTCTATTTTTGTTATTACCGCTTTATTTTAGACAGAGCCTAAAAGTAGAATGGCTATCTATATATATCAAGACTTAAGCTTAAAAATGTGGCATTTAATTGGAGCATTATATACAGGATTTGAACACTAAAATACAGTAAAATGAAAGATCATTTATACTTACAACTCCATATTAACTTTGATGGTTTTATATTCAAATTGTTGTACATTTTTATATTGACATATTCATTAATGACTAAAATGCAATTATTATTATGAATCACAGCGTATGCTGAAAACATATACAATAAAATAACAAACTAAATTTATACTGATGTGATCTACAACAAATATTTCAGTCAAGCTTATTTTCAGGATTTAACACCTGCACACCTACACCTGCAAAAGCATCGATTGAACAATCCATGATATTCCACCATTATTACAAAACTCTGCTAATTTGGTAAAAATAACAGCCATAGTTTATTAATTAAGAAAAAATAAAACGATTTTGAAAGTTAAAAAGTATTTATTAATAAAGCTTTTCGTACACTAAGTACATCTTCAGACTATATAAACAACTAAAATCAAATTTACGTAGAGTTAAAAAGGTTTTGAGAAAAGCTCAAGGGACCTCATGTTACTACACCATTTCTAAATAAGCGTATAAGCTTAATATCTAATTGATCATTGATCGTAGGTGTGAACTTTCTTATAAAAAATGCCTTAAATTAATCCACTTGTAGAATTAATGACTTTTATAGCCAAAACAATAAACAGCCAAAACTTGTAGAAGTACCTCGAGATCCCTTTAACACTTACAAAAATGATTTTGACTTAGTCAGTAGAAATTTCCAGTTAAAAATGTGTAATAAACAGTAGAAAAATCGGCTTTTGGTTGGAAAAACTCAAAAATTCGAAATTAAACACAGATAATGATATATATATACAACTTGTGTTTGCTGTTTAAAATAGAGTTTTTGCATGTCGTTTTAAACTAGTTCTCAAGACCCTTGGCACTCACGGCCAGAGTTTTGGGGGTCGTTGACAAATGATTTTCGTTTTGTTAATGGCATATGGTAGATTGATACTTGCCCCATCCTCTCTCTCTTATAAGACAAAGAAATATTAAAAAGTAGTGAAATTCCCAAAACAGTGAAAAAACATCCTTGAGCTCCACACCAATTGCACGCCAGTCCTACAGCTAATAAAAGTTTTTCAAGACAATTGAAATTAGTTCTTATCTACCTATTTGTATGGTAGTCGATCATTACTTTGGAAACTGGAAATGAGTTTCATGTTATCTATTGTGAAATATTGTCTTGCGTTAAAGTTAACTTAACCTCTCTTCCCAAAAACAAGGACCTTAAAACAACTGATTTTTATTGTTGTTTTAACACTATAGTTGGTGTTCATCTGGAAATAAATATATAGCCATATCACATCTTTTGTTATTACTTGTGGTGGAAAATAACTCTGAAAAGATCGTCTGTATATTTTTTTTATTGGTCACCACGTTGACCCTCTCCCCCTAATCGACAATTCTTGTGGACAGGTCCGCGTCCATAATACTGGTTAAACCAATCACGAGCCAATATTTAGATTAAGCAGCCATTATGAAATGGTGTACATATGTCGTAATCATGTTTTTGTGGTCAAACCTTCATAAATACAAGACTGGATTTTTCAAGGAATTTTTTTTTTATCGTCAAATCTTTAATATGTTTTAGATACTGGTTAATTTAATCTTTCCCATTTAGCTACATTTCAATGCCTTTTTGCTTGTATGTTCTGTTTTATTAAGATTTCTACTGTATAGGTTTGACCGTGAAAAGTTCACTTTGTACACCAAAGAAGAGCACGAAAGAGAACATTTCGACTGCAAAAATATGCCATAAAAGCTAGCTTGATATTTTTTTTACTGTTCTAGTTTTACCGACTCTGAATAGCTAAGCTAGCTATGTCAAAAAACAAATATTTTGTTATGTTTTGTAAAAAAGCCAGGAATTTTATTTAAAAGTCACACAGATTTGCCCTTTTAGAGCTAGCTATATTATGCAGCTGATGATTATGATGGCTTGTCGGGCACCCTCATATCAATAATAAATAACGAAATAAGAACAATTTCAGGCTGGACATATGGAAAAATAAGTACACCCTAGGCTGAAACTGCCAGCCTTAATTATCCTCCAATCGTTTTATCCGGATAGCCTGGATTTTTTACAACAGCAGCGTCTCCAGCCAACAAGTGTTGTCGCTCTTCCAAATCGAAACATGCAAAACTTTCCCGCTCAATGTTTCCCGGAAGTCTGTGCAAACACTTGGTATATACTGACACAACATTTATTTTTCAGAATAAATGAAAGACTGATGATATTCAATCCTCTTTTCCATCAGGAAGGCCTTTTTCGCTCTTTTTAACAATCTCCTCAGACATGGGGAAGAGGCTGAAAATGAGTTTGCTTTATACTTTATTGGAACGTATTGGAACAAATTCCGACCACTTTGTTTAGCTCGCTGTAAGTATCCACAATATCCGATATAATAGGCCTGTTTGAATTTTGTCGTCAACTATGTATACTTGCAGCAATAATTTTAAGAGTAAAGATAAAACGCTTAAAATGTTGCGAAACGCTTGGTAGGACACAACAGCCACTTGCAACCAACCACAATTAACAAAAGTGATTGCTGTAAGAAGTCAAATATGTTATAAAAAATAAAAGTAGGATCGTCATAGATCGTCGACAAAAAAACACAAAGCAATTCATTGCAAAAAACAAGAATTTTTCCTCCTTGCGCCCAAGATTGTCAGAAAGGGGAAAAAGCCCTGGGAGGACGAGGTTAAGATGTGACGACATAAATTTTAAACAAATTGCCACCACGACTACTGGACAAAGTAGAGAAATACTTTTACATCTGAATTTTTGAAACTGAATTAAAATTACTTCGAGACGTCAATACTTTTCAAAAAGTAGAAGAATTGTCAGGTACGCAAAACTATTTCGGATATTATATCTTCGAAAAAGCGTGCTAGAACGTCAGATTGGATGCTCCTGATATTTTCCTGACCCTTATACCCTTTTCCTCTATTCTGCAAGCCCTTATAAAGTCAAGAGTCGTGAATGACAAGATGCGCCCCATTCACTTTTACGCATTAGAAGTTGTGGAAAATCCATGGGAATCATTAAAAGCATATCGTCTTTCAAGCTCAACCCCAGCACCTTTTACCCAGGTGGTGAAAAGGTGTTGGGTCGGTTGGGTGCTATTTCGCTAGAACTATCAGAAAGCGCAGCGCCGTTGAGAAGCAAATAATACTTTACTATTTCGGAAAGAAAATGGGCATACTCAGCATACGAAATCGGCCCGTGTAAGATAGACAACGACTATTTATATAGAGACATTAGTCGTATTAATTTTGGAAACTTTTACGAGAAGTTTTGGAAAACTTCCCTGACTCTTTGGTGTGCATGGTATTTAAATCCTCTGACTCTAACCGCCTTAGCTAGCATGAATATTCTAACCACCTGGTGTTACACTGTCCCAACCTCGTCCCTAGGGTCTTGTGGCCCCTGAGCCTTTATTACGGAGTGGCCGACAATCGCCGTTATAAAATTCATTAAAAAGGCAAAATGCAAACAGACATTTCTTTGATACAGCAAGTGTTACTTCGTTCCTAACGAAGAAGACCTCAATATAAAAAAGCAAAAAGGGGGTCCTGGGGGCAAGGTTGCCAATTTTCCCACAGTGCACAGCCAACGGTCAAATTTTTTTACGACATAAGAGTCGACAATGGCAAGACAGCAAAAGAATATAACTATTATCCTAAAAGCTTTGTGTCAGATAAAGGTATCGTCGTGCAATGTTTCGCGTTTTCTTAGCAATCAAACTTTGATTTTAAGGATTCCAGGCTTCGAACTTTTGCATCAAGCAAAAATTTTACTGTTGCTATTGACAGTCTCATTACATTAAATTCCATCTTGGCTTAAAACAAAGTTTGCTGTGACCATTTTTTAGTTCAAAAACTAATGTCCTGTAGTTAAAACCATTCCTATATTGTACCAACATTGAAGTACTTTTAGGAAAAGCACCCTCTTTCGTGTCGCATCGTAATATCATTCTTGTCCTTCTTATTGAGCTTCAAAATATCCCTCCAATACCATCAGAGCATTTCTTTTAGTTCACGGGACAGTTTTCAACGCTTTCTTCGCTTCTTTTTCTTTTTCCCTTTACTTTTTAGAGTGACATAAGTTTGTTGGATATCGGCTGGGCCAAGAATTTGATAACCACTAAATGCTGAAATAGATAAAAAAAATATAAAAATATGCTTTTCGCTTCAAGAACATTTCTCTATTTTCGATTTTCTATACAGAAAAAGAAGAGCAAGGAAATGTGTGGTGAATTTAAAGCAAGCTTAGCAATCGCGTCAAATATAACACTATATACCTGCAGAATCGCCGCCTGGTACATCAAGCAAAGCATTTCTGTGTCTCGCTGCATTATTTAATAGCTCAATGGTAAATCTCTTTTTATTTTTCTTAACCGGGGTTGATGTCACTGTTTGGAGTGTGGTAGAAGTTGTTTTGGTGGTCTGGCTAACTGTGGTAGTGCTAGTAGTGCTGGCTAAAGCTATCTTTACTGTTGTCGGTAAAAAAGGGTTGATTGTTGGTTGAGGTGGTGGGGGAGGTGATGGGGAAGGTGAACGTGGAGGTGGGGACTGTGGAGGTGGGGGCTTTGGAGGTGGAGGTGATGGTGATGGTGGAGAAGGACGTGGTGGTGGTGGAGAAGGAGGAGGTATCATGATAGAAAGTTGTGATGAAACAGCAGGGGGTGGCGGAGGCGGCGGTGGAGGAGGAGGTGAAGACGGGGGTGATGGTGGTGGTGGAGGAGGAGGTGGTGGTGGTGGTGGTGGAGGAGGAGGTGTTGGAGGAGGAGGGGGAGATTGGGCTTGTTTTGTTGAAGCTTCGTGACTGGATTCTGTGTACGCACTGGTCATCATGACAGCAGCAGTATCTTTGATAGATTTCATATCCTCTAACGTTAGCGGTTTCTGAATAATAAACTGTGGAGGTAGAAGAAACTCGTGACTAATCTTGGAAGCAGCATCAGAAACTTCATGACTGGACACAAAACGATGCACAGAACTCTCATCGTGAGGGCTGGTATAAATTTTCACTTCGTTGATAACAGTAGTTCCGAGGAGTCTGGAAACTACTACAATTCTTGGCAAATAACAAACAGTGCCCTTAGGCTGTGGTGTTGTCTTTTCACCTTGTTTCTGGTTGCAGTCTCTGCATGTATCGTTTTTCTTAGTTGCTTTATCAGGTGTAACTATATTCGGCGTGTTAACAGTTTGACGCGTTGTGGGAACAGCCTCGATTGCTGGCTTAGAACCAACGACAGGAGCTTCGTAATTAAGCGTAGCGTAACTAGATATAACAGAAGCACGGTTATTTGCAGACGTGTCAGCCTCCTTCTCAGTGCTATCAGTAGGTTGATCTTCTTCTTTATCCACATCTAATGAAACTGGATATCCTGCCGGTAGACCAACAGGTTTTGATGGCATGGGACTACCATCGTAAAATTTCAATCCGTGATAAGTAGCGGCAAGATTTTCAGGTCGTTCAATAATGTTTCCCTGTGGATAACTATTCCAGGCCGTCAAAGAAGAGTAACCTGATAATGAAAGTTTACAACACAATAACTACGAATTGGAATTAAGTATGTTAATTGCGAATCATAAAGTATGCTTTTACAGGGTGTTTCCACTCAATAATAATCCTTATTTTACTGTTGTTTTGTTTTGGCCAGTACAGATATTCAAATAAAGCTTGGATTACCATAAAATTTAATTACAAGTAGATTGGTAGAAAATACGGTAGAAAACTTCTATCTTCTCTTAAATTTAATCTTTGCCAATGTTTTGAAGAATGAAAATAGCTGATTGACCTAAAATTACTCACATTTTCCTTGTTCGTCAAAGAAATTTCTGATATCCCTAACTTATTCCTGTTTTTGTAGCTATTTATATGTAAGTTCTGCTAATGATGTCATGATGTTTCGCCATTGCAGAATGAAAATAGACGTTCATTCCAAAATCTTACAAATGTTTAAATTCCACAGGTTTTCTATGCTGAGGATTTAACATAATAATATTCAAGATCGAGCCCAACAACAATTAGCTACCGTGGTCAGAACTGTCAAAAACGTAGCACCGTTGAGAAGAAAACAGTCATGGGGACGAGATTGAGTAGTATTTCATTTCCTATCAATAAAAGCACTCGAGACATACTTAAACACTTTAATCTCGTTCCCAGGCCTTCGTGAAGAACTTTGGCGCAAAAAACCTTGGAAACAAAGTTGGTTTATAGGAACCACGGTGCATATGTGTGATAATTGAGAAAGTACAAGTAAACCTGTAATTAGCTTCCCAAGTGTTGACAAGATGATATAGCGATGTACAGGTTCACTTATACTCTCTTACAAGGTTGGTTTCATTACATAGAATTACCTGGTATGTACTGTCGTTTACTAATATCTTTACTTGATTTGCTTTTCGCAAGAACTAAAAAAAAGAAGAAAAATGGTGTTTACAATCAATCAATCAATCAATCAATCAATCAATCAATACAAAACGCATGTTACGAGACGTACTATTTGCGCGCATCTAGCGAGTAATTATGTCTGTGTTGATTTGAAATTCACTTTTAAAGCTTTGGACTGAAATAATAAATTGCACAGAGTAATATTTTATTTTCCGTAAACTATCCTGTAACCAGCTATAACTAATCTTTTCTGAAATCAAAATCAAAATGACAACTAGAAATTAGAGAAAAAAAGAATCTTACTTTTATCACTAAATATAACAGCTTGAACGGTTGACAGCATAAGAAGGAAATAAAACTTCATTTCTTTTCGTTTGTTTGAAGGTGCGAGAGAGGCAAACGATATGAAACTTGTTTAAACTACATGCTCGAATGAATCTTGATATATTTCTTAATCAAAATTTATTAAACCACGCTTGGTTGATTTTTGTTCAAACATATTTTTTTTCGCGCTATAATGAGCATGATACCGTATTTTCTAATGCACTGTATTTGATTTTGCGATTTTCTAAATCACTGTATTTGATTTTGCGATTTCCAAAGCACTGTATTTGATTTTGCGATTTTCGAAAGCACTGTTTTTGATTTTGCGATTTTCGAAAGCACTGTATTTGATTTTGCGATTTTCGAAAGCACTGTATTTGATTTTGCGATTTTCGAAAGGACTGTATTTGATTTTGTGATTTTCGAAAGCACTGTATTTGATTTTGCGATTTTCTAAAGCACTGTATTTGATTTTGCGATTTTCTAAAGCACTGTATTTGATTTTGCGATTTCCAAAGCACTGTATTTGATTTTGTGATTTTCGAAAGCACTGTATTTGATTTTGCGTTTTTCGAAAGCACTGTATTTGATTTTGTGATTTTCGAAAGCACTGTATTTGATTTTGTGATTTTCGAAAGCACTGTATTTGATTTTGCGATTTTCGAAAGCACTGTATTTGATTTTGCGTAGCTAGGAGAGATATTACGCATGTTTCAGGCTGAGCATTAGAATAACCACGATACTTCCTTTCAAACTTTCATAAACAAGTCGACCGTTTGAAAGAAAAAATCCACCCTGTCGCAAACATGGAACTGGTTATCAATCAAAAGAAATTGTTGCAAAATATTACAACCCAACCTCAGCATATTTTGTTGCAGCGAATTTGTCCCATCCGCCTTTTATTGTCAAAATTTTCTTGCGGCAAAGAAGTTCGATTTTATTATCCCGGATTCATTACAAAGTAATAAACAAAGAATTCGAGGAAATGTTTTGCGTTATCGTTTTTTGTCTTGCTGCGGGGTTTTAATTTCCACGACAAGAAGTCTCTGGAAAAGCACAACAGGTTTCTTCAAATAAATCGCTAACTCGCTCTTCTTACAAATTTACTGGGTAAGATGCAGTGAAAATCAAAGATAAAGAAGAGTCTGTTCAATGAAAGTACTAATTTTTCCAAACGTGTGGTCCAACGATACTTAGTCACTGAACAAGAACTTAGGGGTCAGTAAGAAAGATAAAATGTCGGACAAACCTTTTTTCCGAATATTTTTCTGAGGATTAACGATAAAAACAGAAACAGGATAAGTAATATGATCTATATTAAGAAAATATAAAACTGTAAAACACAAAACATTAAAAAAATGTGAACATATATACATCATGCATAACTAAAAAAAGAAGACTTTCTATTACAAAATATAGCTACATTGAACGAGATTACTTATTTGCAAGAATAATTCGAAACATTATAAGTAAAAATCTCACTTTTGGCAAAATTCATCTTAAAAAAAACGTCATTTATCATACATAATTTAATCGTGGTTTGTATATTTTCATACTACAGTTTCTTTCTGCAAATATTTTGAACTTTTTTTATTTGCCTGTGATTCGCGAAAAAAAATCTTCGCGAAAGATCCACGTGGTAGCTACTAATTCACCAAAATTGATCTTCGCGAATCACGACAAAATTCCTTCGCAAAAATAAGTCGTCGCGAAAAATAATCTAGGTAGTAAAAAAGTTCCTAAATTTTTGTAGAATGGTCCAGTGCGACAATTTTTTCTTCAATCTCCTCCAGTTCATCAAGCGTTGATTGTGACGCGCAGTTGGTCATCATACTAAAATATAACCTCCTCCTGGAAGAGAAACGTAAACAAAATCATTTTAAACCTTAATTTCTTTATAGGAAGCATCTGTTTGAATTAAGTCTGCACTCAGACTAAAAAACCAAATAACATTCTCACTTTTTGAGTTTCAAAACTTGCAGTTGCAATCTCTTCTCCTCGTGTTCCTCATCATCGCGTGTCTTCTAAAAATGAAAAATGAAAAGAAAATCGATTGTTGGTTTCTACAATCGGTCAAACTTTATCAAAACTAATGCTACAAATATAACTGCAAAAGTTCCTCCCATTTTTACAACAACGCGCTTACCTTGCATTCCCAAAGCAGGTCTGGTGACGAATTGTGCAGTTGATGTGTTGTTTTGAGGCTTTTTTCGCTTTCTGGGTATTTCGACTCGAATTTAGAGAAAATCTTCAACACGCTACAAAATAAATTGGTATAGATCAAAATATAAAAAATAACCTATTTTAAAAAGACTTGTAGTAAATTATGTCTAGTGATAAGTTTTTTCCTCATATATTCAACATAATGAACCCATTACAATACTGGAAGATCTGTGAAGATTATACGCGGGAAAGTACTTATACGCGGGAAAGTACTTATACGCGGGAAAGTACTTATAGATGTTGTAATACAGTAAATTTTACTGAATTTGACAGAAAAGTAAACGAGTTCATTGTAAAAAAGTACAAGATAATCAAATAGAAAATGCATACACGGGCAGGTTGATAATTAAAGAATGATATCATAAAAAAGCTATAACAATTTGACAACTAAATTTTCGAGTAAAGACTTGTTTTCGAGTAAAGACTTGTTTTCGAGTAAAGGCTTGTTTCACAAAACATTTTACCTTTCCAGTGGATACAAAGAAATACAAGAACGAATCGTTTCTCCAGTCTTAACGCCTTTTACATCAAATCTACGGGATAAGGTGAACATCACGTCAATCAAAAGTCAAAAAATAAAACAACAATTAGACCACCGTATTCTATACAATCAGGGAGACGAACAAAACTTTTTTAATTCCAGCACACGCATGGAAATGATCTATACAATCAGGGAGACGAACAAAACTTTTTTAATTCCAGCACACGCATGGAAATGATCTATACAATCAGGGAGACGAACAAAACTTTTTTAATTCCAGCACACGCATGGAAATGATCTATACAATCAGGGAGACGAACAAAACTTTTTTAATTCCAGCACACGCATGGAAATGATCTATACAATCAGGGAGACGAACAAAACTTTTTTAATTCCAGCACACGCATGGAAATGATAAGAAGCTCTCAAACTTAAGTGCGGTGTGTCGTTTATTACATCTATCGAAGGTTTCTGACACAAGAAAACATCACTGTCTAATGGTACTATCTTCAGTAGACAGCAATCCCCTCGACATGAAGGTTGTCACTTACTGTAAAAGAGTTGAAAATAACTCTGGTTTCTCTTCTTCAGACAGAATCTCCTTGGGAAGCTGTAAACCCTTTTGACGCAGCTAAAAAAAATATTAACATTTGCTTCCATGTATACTGAAACATTTTTTATAATACCTTCGCATAACGAAAACAGTGGCGTAAAGAACAGTAAAAATTTGTAAAGGTATCAAGTGTTCTGTCCTTACCGTGTTTTGATTAAGTTTATGAACGACATACTGTCAGAATCGCAATTTAAGCACTTACAAGAAGTCAACCAAAAATATTTACCATTTGACGAATAATGTCACCATCCCAGAACAAAGAAGATACGTCGGCGCTGGTCATATATGGTTGTTCGTTAAACCGTACAAGATGGATGCAAACATTCTCGTTGATTGCAACACTAAAAAAAAAAAAAATTATTGAGTTATGAGTTATTGTGTTTTCTGGCGTTGTTTCCTATCTTCATTTAGAATGATCTCAAGTGTTGCTTATGTAATAAATTATATAACTCAGCAGGCTTAAACGAACACACAACGTTCAAATTTAGTACAGATCAATAAATCGCGCGGTAAGGAGGCGCAATTGGCAGAAAAAGGGAAACTTTAATTTTAACTCCAATCTATTGGAAGAGTCACATTTTCGCCAACACCAAAACAAACATTTGTTAAAACCAAGTCAAACACCACCACATGACTTCTACCATTATATATTTGCAAGTGCATCAGTAGTAACCTACGTGTTTATAATTGGTGTGTAAAAAAATACGCTGTAGTCTTATTTCTTCATAATAAATAATTTACTCACCGTTTGACAGAGCTCTGTGATTTCTTTTGTTCTTCTTTGATCTGCTCATCTCTTTTAACTTCATCATGCGCAGGATTTATGTTAGTGCGCGGTAAACTGTTGTCATTGGGTGTTATTCTACAAAGAAGACAAAATTAGGATTATAACTCGAAGAACACCCCTTGCTATTTAATTTTTTTACAAGCAAGTTCAAAACGTAACCGCAAAGATTTCAACTTGCATCGAATATTCTCATACCGTTCTTGGTCATTGGAAGTCTTCTGACGTTTAAACGAATCCACTTGTTTCTGATAATTATCCCTTGATTCGTTTGATGTAGTATCACTCACAGGTGAGTTTTTCGAATTGCAATTTTCTGTATTGTCGTTGAAGTTGGACTTCTGATGATTCCTGCTCGTACAAGATGGAGGGGTAACGAACACATTGTCGTGTGACGTTTCAGATGGATGTTTCTCTTCGTCAGGTGGGGTATTTGATGCTAAAAGAGGCATGCCAAAATTTTCTATTCGTTCGAAACGTTGGACATAAGAATTCAATAAAACACTGAATTATCTAGAAGTTTTCAAAAATTCACGGCGTGAAAAAGTAAAAAATCGAAAATTTAAGTTTGTGCAATCACGTCCTTCTACAACCATATAAAAAAGTCTTAAAAACATATTGGAATAGAGATTGAGGCGAATTTTGGTTTAAGAAAAAAAAAATTGACATAGTTATGACCTCTGAAGTTGAAAATATCGCGAAGGCATTTCTAGTTTAACGCAGTTCTTCCCGTTTTGCCAGTTCATTATAAGAGGACCTACCTTGTTTTAAAGCACGGTAGTACTCACGATAAAGACTCTCAAGATGTGATACGCTGTTCTTCGTTTCTGTAGTAAAACCGGCGACGCTTCGCCCTGTCGTAAAATAAGATGATAAAGTTTGTTTGTTAACACCCGTTAAAAACAATGGCTGAGAATATGTTGCAAAATCTGAACTCTGAAAAGTTGAGCTGACCCCTCTGAAAGTTGTCAGATGTACAAGTATATGAAAACTTTTCTCTCTGAATTATCAGGTCTATTATTGCATGTTTTTATGCACGCATCAATTAGCCATTGTCTCTAGTCTGTCTCACATTTCAAATTGCGAGGTCATTCATGGAAAGCACTGATAAGCACAAAGTGGCAAGATACAACAACAATTTCTATAAAAACCATGCATCACTGAAGCTATATTTACTAATGCTGATAAAAACGCCCATCTGTATTACAGCAATGTCCTACCATTTACTGGCAAGGCGTAACCAGCATGCAGCAACACTTGTGAAACATATACGTCATCATCGTTATTCGTGTCTATAATCTCCATTGATGTTGTTGTTTCATCCTTAAACAAAAGTATTGACGAGATGCACAAGACACAAAATTTGAAGGTAACACACTGGGTCAACTTCAGACTCAGTTGCAACTACATTGACAACTGCTGGACGGAGAGTTTGGAGTACAGATTTTGCTTTTCCTGAATCCCAGAAAAGCAACAGCATACAAATAGGTCTTTAAAATGGTTTTATTTGCTATTAAAAATACAAAAATACCTCCATCAACAGGTAAAATGTTATATTTAACTATGTCGTTCTTTTAAAATAAAATAATAAGATCTCGGATGTAATCCGAAATCTTAAGAAATAAATAAAAATGAACAGGTCTGTTTTTAGAGTGTCGTAATTTCAGATCCTGAAACGAAAATAATTATAATACACACCGCTTCGACAATCTTCCCAAACATGTGCTTGTCATTGGTTAATTCATACAACTTTTCATTAGATGCTTTCAACCAACTCTAAGACAAAAAAAAAGAAAGAACTTGGAACCTGGAGTTTAAAAGTCAAAAATACGAGAGAAATGTAAGAATACCTCCTCGGAGATAAAGTTCAGAATACATGCATATTTAATTTTCCCCCTTCATAATTAAATTTAACTTTAATATTTAAATTTAAAAACGTGGACGAATTCAACGTTTTACACAGACTACACAGTTTTTTGTTTTATGCACTTTGTTATAAAGTTTGCATTATTAGATTTTTTGTAATTTCAGACAAAAGAAAAATAGAAGAACTGGAAAATAACATTGTCTTATCTTTAACAGATTGTCAAATGCGATATATTTTTAAAGGTCTCGAAGCTTTTTAAAGTATAATAGCCTTTGAAGTTCGTTATAACATTAGAGGGGTTATTCTGAGCAAGAGGAGACAAAACTAAGTTATATTGTAAAAAACAAGGGAGTTTATAAAAAAAGAAAGTAAATTCACCTTCCCAAATGGTTTTATACCGTACAGTTGTCCCTTCATAGCTTGACAGGGCAACTTTAGAAACTCTTTTTTAAGTTGTTTTAAACTTTTGATGTTCACGTTCAACTCGTTTCCATAGTCGACATAAAAAACCTATAGTACAAAACATAAATAAGTAAGATATTAAAAAAACACACACACAGAAAAACAGATAGAGATATTGTATTTCCGTGATTGGCAATATAAAATTATTACCTGAACTTGGTTGATAGAAATCCATTTATTGATACGACATCTGTACCAATATCCATCTTCATATAATCCACAACATGGCTATATGGAACAATTAAGTTTTAAATAATTCAGGTTGGGTATTCTGTGTTTTGGAAATAATTCCTTGGGCGTAAGTTCAGTAGTTGCTCAGTAGTTTATACTCTGATGTAACCATTTCGCTGCATATAACGTTTGTTACATTTTAACTAGGAAAGCACACCTGCACATAAACCCCAGAAATGTATAGTTGCTCGTGGAAAAAAAAAGAAAGGAAATGAACAATAAGTAAAAACTTAGAACGTTTCAGTGTTATACAAATATACCAACCTGCCCAACTTTTAGATCACCTGTAGATAAACTACATTCAGATGTTGGAATATTGGAATAAAACTCACTAAAACAAAAACATTTTTTTAAATTTCATTATGTAAAAAGGTAAAAATCAAGTAACAAAATTTTTAGTAATTTCAAATACTCCATTACATTATTTTACCCAATGACAATGACAAACTAAAAGGTAACTAACTCAATGCAAGATACAAAGACTAACTTATCTACGGAAAGTAAACAAACTTTACAGCATACTTAATTTTATCCATGAGCTCATCCAACTCCTTTAAGTTATCGACACATTGAAACCAGAATGCTGTTGGATCGATGATATATGACAAGTAGATTTCAATGAGCTCATCCAGTTCACGAGGATTTTTTAATGAATATTTATCAAATGCAGACACAGTACTCTTTGAAACTTCTTCTGCTTCTGTAACAAAATATACAGTAAAATTAGGAAATAGTAAGTTCCCTTTCGTTTTGTTAGGTTGCTAGCCTTTTCACTGCGTCGTGTAAACTGCACATGCCAATAACTTTGTACATATGTAAACAGCTTTGTACACATGCGCAATAGTTTCATTTCGGGTAAATTGTTTTGGTGGGTGAAATAAAAGTTCATTTTTGATCATTTTGACCAAAATGAAATCAACACCAACAAAATGAGTTTCATTCCTGCTGAAACCATATAAACATTTACAGACTAAACTAGAGAACCAAAATGTTTGCGCTTCAAATGCTTTTTTTATGAAAAATCTTGCATTTCGAGCATAAGAAAAATGATATCAAGAAAGTGTCTTTTTTTAAGAACGAAATGCAACAACAACATAGCAGCAAGTTAATGTGACAAGTAAAATAAATTCTTTAAACATGTCTTACTCATTAGCTTTAAAAATTTGAGATATTTTTCCATTTGGCAGTTCTAATTTTATTTGCAGAACTTATTTTTGCGATTGATCAACTTCGGCCTACCTTCGGTCCAAAAATCACAAAAATAAGTTTCGTAAAGATTTGTCCCCACAAAAATTTCTACCCTTTTCTAATAAGAGCTGTCCGACATATAGGAAAATTATTCAAAAACAAAAATATATAATAAAAAGTTAAATGACAATACCTGTTCCTTTAGCAAATAATAACCAGTCACCGTTTACAACAGGTCTTTTGATTGATACAAGATCGTAAAGTTTTGACATTAATTCAACAACACTGTTAAATCCTAATGCTTGGACATCGAAACACTTCTTGTGCAGTACCTAAACCAATGAATGATACATTAGTGAAACACAAATACTGTGTCATAATTATCACAGCAAAAATTTGCTACAAATTACTCAAAAATAAATTTAAAAATGGAAAAATCGCTTACCCTGTATTCAAATGGAAATCTTGCTGACCATACTCCATTTTTACATTTACTCAACACCTGGAAATCAATCAAGTCTTTATGACTTTATTTATCATTGTTATTTTAAACAGGGAGAAATGGGTACATTGAAGTTAGGAGTGAGAGGAGTCAAGTAATTCTTTTCAAAATATATTTTCTACAATACAAGTTAGCAGTTTCATCTAGTTGGCTATCATGAAAGTACTTAAATGTGCTATTTTTACGCATTTTTCCCAATTACCCTCGATGGGGATAGGATCCGGTAAAATATAAAACTTTTGTTAAAATAAACAACTAATTATAATTGGAGAAGAGTTATCTCAGAGACAATTTCGAAATACTCAAGCAAAAGTCAAAATTGTGGTAACCTTTTTGAAGTAAACTTTATATTTAATTTTTGAAAAATTATGGCATAAATCATTTTTATTCGAATTTTGGGAAATTTTTGAACTCCATAATAAACAGCTTATAAAATTTCTTACAACTTGCTAGGGATATAGTAACGTTTTTCATCCTTTGCCCGTCAAAACTACATAAACATAAACTCATAGTTTCGATGTTTGTTTCTCCCTGATTTCAAATGACACATGTATGGCATGGATTTTACATAATGATATTTTTTCTTAAGACAAAAAATTATTAGGCTGACAGATTACTGTTTCTTGTCAGCGTGGCCACTTAAAAGCCTGTAAATTTTACCATTAATAAAAATTACTAAATTAATAGGTCCCCACCTGGTATCGAATTGTCAGGTTAAGCCACAATAACTGTGTGGCTTGGCGTTGAAAGCCAGGCGAAGCCCTTAATAAGAGCCATAACTGTGCATTATATATAATGTTTTGGGCTTAATATATTTTTTTAAAAACTTCCCACAACTTTGGTAGAAATAAATTTAGCAGAAGTTTACAACCTGTTTACAACCAGGCTGGTGGCCATCGGTCTGGTCCTTCCAGTCTCAATGGACAGTGACGTCCCAAGTCGTTTTCCTTAGCGCCAGGCTTTTAGATCACCGCTAACTACGTGTACAGGGCTCCAAAGGCTGCAATATGGTCTGTTGCAGCCTGATAAGGGTGCTACACGTTAATCACATGCTTCCATGATCCCAGGCAGGTAGTCATCGTTTAATTCTTCCAGTCTCTATGGACTGCGATGTCCCCTGTGGTTTTCCTTAGTGTCAGGCTCTTAGATCACCTCCAACTATGTACACAGGCCTCCAAACGCTGCATATGGCTATTTGCTACCTAATTAGGGCCCTACACGTAAATCACGTATTTCCAAGAGCCCAGACAGATAGCCATCAGAACAATCACACAGTAATTTTATTTCGTGAAATAAGTTTTTGTGAAATTTGCAAAATTCACTGTCAGTTTAAATAAAAACACATTCTAAAGCCTGTAGTTACAAAATTAATTCCAGGTAAAAAACCCTAGCTAAGTATCACAGGTTAATTGAGACTGCTGAAAACTTTGTTGCAGCCAACTTGTATTTCGCTACTTTCATGTTTTAGCCAGGGGTAGCTAAAATCCTAAAATTGGTTTGTGTAAGATTTACATAGGGCAGGAAACATAAAAAAAGTTTAACAACACATATAGAAAAACAAATATTACAAGAAAAAAAGTTTTTATAAGACAAAAAGGTTATCAAAACAAAAAACAGACCAAAAGCCGTGAAAAATTGTTGATTGGCTATTCATAAAAGTTTTGAGCTTCGTGATTGGTCAACTTCGCGTGAGCATAGTGGTCAAAAGAAAGCCGGGTTTTGTGCAAATTCCAAAATAAATTTTGTGCACAGTTGAAACCTTTACAAACAGACAGACAGACAACAGCTATTATTAAATAGATTAATACAAAGTTTTACCGTAAATATTTCTTGCTTTAGATTATCAGGTATTCCGATGTTTGGTTTTTGGTCAGGAGGAGCATAAACTATTTTATCCATCAATGGAAGTGGTGATTCTTTAGTGGTTTTGGGTTGGTCTAAAAGAAAAAAACCCATAAAAAAATCAAACTTTTTTTATCTAGCAGCATTGATCAAACCTCATTAGCTTGTGTGCACTATTTGCAACTGTTTTTAAGAGAGACTGGATTCATATTATACAGTTTAAAAAAAGTAAAGATGCCAAAGATGCAAGTACGAATAGAAACAGTTACAGTACCCAAATTCATAAACATTTTGGGAAAGATAATTTAAACACATAAATATCATATTCACAAATTTAACATTTCTTTTATATAATGGCTTAAAAAAAAAATGTTTCTGTTTACAAGTTTTGAATTGTGAACCCTATTTTTCAAATTTAAATTAATCCAGTTACAAATTTTACAATAGTGTTTGACAAAGATAAGAATTTATTTTCAAAAGCTGTCTAAATTTGCAAAAAGGCCTGAATACCAATTTCTCGTTTTCCTATTATACTGAACACCATAATACCTCTTCAAATAATTTCATCTTGATGCAAACCAAGAAATGTTAATAATGTCTTTGTAAAGGATTAAAGAAAAAATTTTAAAATACATAATGAAAATCAAACACACCTTTTGAAACTGTTGGAAACAAAAACACTTGATCAAGTTTTATCTTTGTTGTTATGATATCCGGGCAGGCTGCAATAAGTGAACGCAGACAAGGAAAACCACAGATTGGTGGCTGTAGTCTCTTTCCAAAGTAATGATGGTAAGCCCTCTCAAACAGTCTCATTTCAATTCCTGCTGGATACAACGATATAAGTTCCAAAAGTTTTGATCTAATATTGTAAGGCACAATCTTCTTTGTTGGTTTTGGTGCTGCTTGTTGAGTTACAATACGACTGTTAGCTCCAGTTGATTTCTGTCTTCTCACAAGTTCATTAATGTGAGCTGTTGAACTATCAGGTATACCTAGAAGGCAGTTTTGTGTCACTACATGACATTCAATAGTGAGATTCACTGTGGAAAATGTTCAAGATCAAAGCTATGCCATCCACCTTGACACATGTTTAGAATGTCTTTAGAATATTTTTTATGATATGTGCAAGACCTTTACACACTTTTTATCAGAACAATGTTTTAAGAAGCAACAAATTCAATTAAACAATAAGTATAAGTTAGGAATAATGTCAAGAACTGTATTAAATTGAAAAAAAAAAAATGACACACATCTTACATCTAAACTTAAAGTACCGAAACCTACAATAAACAGAAGTGCTATGTACATTATTTACTTCACACTATGCATAACTTAAAAGAAATTAACAGATTAAGATAACTTTTAATAGCATTAAATTCTCAGGGGTCAGTTACACGTACCTGAAGTGAAACTCACGCCAGCGTGAAATTTTTTTAGCCAGAGTGAACTCACTTCGGTCTCTTGTGAAAACTTTCACTTCGGTCAAAAAGGATAAAGTGAAATCTCACGCTGGCGTGAAAATAGCAAAAAAATATGTGTAACCACCTTGTTTTTCCAATTCAGTACAAGTATTCATAAGGAAAATGCGAATATAAACCAAAAATACATCACTTTTTGTGAACTTTGATTCAAAATTTGAAGATGGCGGACAAACCGTAAGTTTAATTTTTTTTAATATTGTTCCTTTTAATATTACATTCATTGCTAATAAAAATATTTTAATTATTAGTATTGTTATTATTATTTATTAATATTTCAAAAAATCGACTAAAGAGATAATAAAACAGCTGAAAAAAACGTTTGATGATTATCCTAGTGCTGAAGATACTGTTCAATCTTCCCGTCCTGCAAAATTTTTTAAATTCACTTCGCCTAAAATTTCGTTTGAACTGTCATTTTCCAAAAAAATATGACCCAGATTGTAGCTAAAAATACTTTTTTTTTCTTACTCATAGTCATTTATCATTTATCTATATAATAATACGCTAAGTGTGTGTGTCTGTCTGTCTGTCTGTCTGTCTGTCTGTGACAGGCAATGTGGATGTCTTCATTTTCCTTTGATGTTGCTGAAAAATGCATGTCTAATATGTTAAATTTTCTGACGTTACGGGGCGACGTCAATAACACTACTTTAACGTCAATATCCTATATTAAATTAATGAAGCCATTACAGTGCACCTAAAACTTTGAGGCCAAATAACTTGGAAACGAGGTGGTGACGTCAATGATTTTTCACCGCGTGGGTAACTAGGGACCACCTAGGACCAATTTGGGTAATTTTTTCAAACCTGGGTCCCCAAATCCGTTTCTGAATGGACGGGTTAATGAGGTCATCAAAAAACCTTCAAACCCTAATATCTCTGCAACCGTTTGTCAAAAGTACATGATCCTATACATTTTCTTGATCAGCGTTTCAAGATCTATACAATGAAGGCAACAGGTATACAAATTTCTAAAAAAAAATTTTTGGGTTTTGACGGGCCATTGCTGACGTCAGCAAAATTTTTAAAACCTTATATCTCCTTAGGCGTTTGTCGAAAACATATGATCCTATACATTATTTTGATCAGCGTTTTAACCTCTACACATTACAGGCAACGAATAAATTAAACTTCGCCAATTTTTTTTTGTATCTGCACTGCTGACGTCAGCAAAAAATTTAAAACAACCTATTTTTTTTATTGTCCTTCTGCCTAAGTGGATTTCTCCACGGGCCTTATCGACTAGTAGTTAACTATTTATAACTAACCATTTAATTCTATAGCTTAAAAAAGGCCAGTGATATTGCTGTGTTTTTCTCGGATATATACTCTGACATTAAAAGATATGGACATTTTTGGTATGGAGTTTGGCATAACGAGCTAGGTAATTAAATCTGAAAGCACTTTCAAGACCAATACAATTTCCATGAACGTGAGATGGGGAAAAATAAGGTAAGAAACTCAATTTTGTGTAAGTCAAAACTCTATTTAAAAATAGTTTTATCTTTCGTTTTTATATGATTTTCAAAAAATATCAGTTCTTTAAAGATTTCATTGTTACAAAAGTATGATTTAAATACTATTATTATTAACTTTACAGGTTGTGTAAAATCGTTGTGTAAAAACAATTTGGTTTGCATCAGGGCCATCAACAGACTAGCTGCTTTATTTAAGATGAAGGGTTTGTAAATGTGGCTTAATCTACACATCATTTCTTTCCAATATAGATGATGATTTTGTTTAATCAATAAATTTTAATTATTTTTGAATGAACCCAAATGTTACAAAATATTTTAGGTAAAAAGGGGTTAATTCCCCTTTAAAATCAACACAGTGCCAAGAAAGATTTTTAGAATCTAAGACAATCTAAAACCTCAAAGAACCAACTAAAATTGTTACCTCTGAGAAGCATCACTCCGCCAGACATAAAAAATGGCCTAATTACATCAGCATGTCTTTCACCAAATCCACAGCTGAAAAGTAGCCAAGTTCCTTGTAAGGCAAACATTTGCATGTGACTTCTGTGTATTCTGTGCAAAGCTCGTTAACAGTTAAACCATGTTTGCTGGACAACAACAATGATCTTATAATTTTCTTAACCTCCTCTTTGTTTTCCTTCATTCTGACTTAATCTAAAAAAGATGTAATTAGAATATTTGTTATAGTAC
>JASGCC010003151.1:0-25109 GCA_030067915.1 Hydractinia echinata | reverse complement strand
AAAATTACTGATTTATCTAAATTTTTAAATAAAGCGCTGCCACAGCGCCCAGTGTAACTGCTCAGTTCAAGCAATCATGTCAAATTAAGAAGAATGTTATTTCTTGGAGTCCAATTGTGTTCATTTATCACATTTATAAGGTCAAAGTGTAAAATCAGTTCAATTAAGTCCCACAGTCAATCGTTTCACTGTTAAAAGCGATGCAACCTAGTAATATTAGAAAAATATCGCTAAATACATGTTGGTACGAATATGTGACTCAACCGTTGTAACTCAAACGGATTGATACGTTAGAAATTCAATGAATGTAGTTTTTGAAACTGTCTCTATTTCTTCAGCGCGCGTTAACGGCTAGGATTGGTCCCACAATAAAAAATGACTTATATATATATTTTATATAAAGCGCTGCCACAGCGCCCAGTGTAATTGCTCAGTTCAGCAATCATGTCAAATTAAGAAGAATGTTATTTCTTAGAGTCCAATGTGTCATTTATCACATTTATAAGGTCAAAGTCTAAAATCAGTTCAATTAAGTCCCACAGTCAATCGTTTCATAGTTAAAAGCGATGCAACCTAGTAATATTAGAAAAAATCGCTAAATACATGTTGGTACGAAGATGTGACTCAACCGTTGTAACTCAAACAGATTGATACGTTAGAAACAATGAAATGTAGTTTTGAAACTGTCTCTATTTCTTCAGCGCGTGCTAACGGCTAGGATTGGTCCCACAATAAAAATTACTGATTTATCTAAATTTTTAAATAAAGCGCTGCCACAGCGCCCAGTGTAACTGCTCAGTTCAAGCAATCATGTCAAATTAAGAAGAATGTTATTTCTTGGAGTCCAATTGTGTATTTATCACATTTATAAGGTCAAAGTGTAAAATCAGTTCAATTAAGTCCCACAGTCAATCGTTCGTTTCTGTTAAAAGAAGCAGATGCAAGTATATATTAGAAAAATATCGCTATTACATGTTGGTACGAATATGTGACTCAACCGCTGTAACTCAAACGGATTGATAACGTTAGAAATGTAAATGAAATGTAGTTTTGAAACTGTCTCTATTTCTTCAGCGCGCGCTAACGGCTAGGATTGGTCCCACAGTACAAAATGACTTATTTATCTAAATTTTTAAATAAAGCGCTGCCACAGGCCAGTGTGACTGCTGAGTTCAAGCAATCATGTCAAATTAAGAAGAATGTTATTTCTTGGAGTCCAATTGTCTCATTTATCACATTTATAAGGTCAAAGTGCAAAATCAGTTCAATTAAGTCCCACAGTCAATCGTTTCATGTTAAAAGCGATGCAACCTAGTAATATTAGAACAATATCGCTAAATACATTTGGTACGAATATGTGACTCAACCGTTGTAACTCAAACGGATTGATACCGTTAGAAAATGAAATGTAGTTTTGAAACTGTCTCTATTTCTTCAGCGCGTGCTAACGGCTAGGATTGGTCCACATAAAAAATACTGATTTATCTAAATTTTTAAATAAAGCGCTGCCACAGCGCCAGTGTAACTGCTGAGTTCAAGCAATCATGTCAAATTAAGAAGAATGTTATTTCTTGGAGTCCAATTGTGTCATTTATCACATTTATAAGGTCAAAGTAAAATCAGTTCAATTAAGTCCCACAGTCAATCGTTTCACTGTTAAAAGCGATGCAACCTAGTAATATTAGAAAAATATCGCTAATACATGTTGTACGAATATGTGACTCAACCGTTGTAACTCAAACGGATTGATACGTTAGAAAGTAAATGAAATGTAGTTTTGAAACTGTCTCTATTTCTTCAGCGCGCGCTAACGGCTAGGATTGGTCCCACAGTAAATGACTTATTTATCTAAATTTTTAAATAAAGCGCTGCCACAGGCCCAGTGTAACTGCTGAGTTCAAGCAATCATGTCAAATTAAGAAGAATGTTATTTCTTGGAGTCCAATTGTCTCATTTATCACATTTATAAGGTCAAAGTGCAAAATCAGTTCAATTAAGTCCCACAGTCAATCGTTTCACTGTTAAAAGCGATGCAACCTAGTAATATTAGAAAAAATCGCTAAATACATGTTGGTACGAATATGTGACTCAACGTTGTAACTCAAACGGATTGATCCGTTAGAAATTCAATGAAATGTAGTTTTGAAACTGTCTCTATTTCTTCAGCGCGCTAACGGCTAGGATTGGTCCCACATAAAAAATGACTTATATATATATTTTTATATAAAGCGCTGCCACAGCGCCCAGTGTAATTGCTCAGTTCAGCAATCATGTCAAATTAAGAAGAATGTTATTTCTTAGAGTCCAATTGTCATTTATCACATTTATAAGGTCAAAGTCTAAAATCAGTTCAATTAAGTCCCACAGTCAATCGTTTCACTGTTAAAAGCGATGCAACCTAGTAATATTAGAAAAAATCGCTAAATACATGTTGGTACGAAGATGTGACTCAACCGTTGTAACTCAAACAGATTGATACCGTTAAAACAATGAAATGTAGTTTTTGAAACTGTCTCTATTTCTTCAGCGCGTGCTAACGGCTAGGATTGGTCCCACAATAAAAATTACTGATTTATCTAAATTTTAAATAAAGCGCTGCCACAGCGCCCAGTGTAACTGCTCAGTTCAAGCAATCATGTCAAATTAAGAAGAATGTTATTTCTTGGAGTCCAATTGTGTCATTTATCACATTTATAAGGTCAAAGTGTAAAATCAGTTCAATTAAGTCCCACAGTCAATCGTTTCACTGTTAAAAGCGATGCAAGCTAGTAATATTAGAAAAATATCGCTAAATTACATGTTGGTACGAATATGGACTCAACCGCTGTAACTCAAACGGATTGATAACGTTAGAATGTAATAAATGTAGTTTTTGAAACTGTCTCTATTTCTTCAGCGCGCGCTAACGGCTAGGATTGGTCCCACAGTACAAAATGACTTATTTATCTAAATTTTTAAATAAAGCGCTGCCACAGGCCCAGTGTAACTGCTGAGTTCAAGCAATCATGTCAAATTAAGAAGAATGTTATTTCTTGGAGTCCAATTGTGTTATTTATCACATTTATAAGGTCAAAGTGTAAAATCAGTTCAATTAAGTCCCACAGTCAATCGTTTCACTGTTAAAAGCGATGCAACCTAGTAATATTAGAAAAATATCGCTAATTACATGTTGGTACGAATATGTGACTCAACCGCTTGTAACTCAAACGGATTGATAACGTTAGAATGTAAATGAAATGTAGTTTTTGAAACTGTCTCTATTTCTTCAGCGCGCGCTAACGGCTAGGATTGGTCCCACAGTACAAAATGACTTATTTATCTAAATTTTTAAATAAAGCGCTGCCACAGGGCCCAGTGTGACTGCTGAGTTCAAGCAATCATGTCAAATTAAGAAGAATGTTATTTCTTGGAGTCCAATTGTCTCATTTATCACATTTATAAGGTCAAAGTGCAAAATCAGTTCAATTAAGTCCCACAGTCAATCGTTTCACTGTTAAAAGCGATGCAACTAGTAATATTAGAAAATATCGCTAAATACATGTTGGTACGAAGATGTGACTCAACCGTTGTAACTCAAACAGATTGATACCGTTAAAACAATGAAATGTAGTTTCTGAAACTGTCTCTATTTCTTCAGCGCGCGCTAACGGCTAGGATTGGTACCACAATAAAAATTACTGATTTATCTAAATTTTTAAATAAAGCGCTGCCACAGCGCCCAGTGTAACTGCTCAGTTCAAGCAATCATGTCAAATTAAGAAGAATGTTATTTCTTGGAGTCCAATTGTGTTCATTTATCACATTTATAAGGTCAAAGTGTAAAATCAGTTCAATTAAGTCCCACAGTCAATCGTTTCACTGTTAAAAGCGATGCAAGCTAGTAATATTAGAAAAATATCGCTAATACATGTTGGTACGAATATGTGACTCAACCGTTGTAACTCAAACGGATTGATAACGTTAGAATGTAAATGAAATGTAGTTTTTGAAACTGTCTCTATTTCTTCAGCGCGCGCTAACGGCTAGGATTGGTCCCACATACAAAATGACTTATTTATCTAAATTTTTAAATAAAGCGCTGCCACAGGCCCAGTGTGACTGCTGAGTTCAAGCAATCATGTCAAATTAAGAAGAATGTTATTTCTTGGAGTCCAATTGTCTCATTTATCACATTTATAAGGTCAAAGTGCAAAATCAGTTCAATTAAGTCCCACAGTCAATCGTTTCATGTTAAAAGCGATGCAACCTAGTAATATTAGAAAATATCGCTAAATACATGTTGGTACGAAGATGTGACTCAACCGTTGTAACTCAAACAGATTGATACCGTTAGAAAACATGAAATGTAGTTTTGAAACTGTCTCTATTTCTTCAGCGCGTGCTAACGGCTAGGATTGGTCCCACAATAAAAATACTGATTTATCTAAATTTTTAAATAAAGCGCTGCCACAGCGCCCAGTGTAACTGCTCAGTTCAAGCAATCATGTCAAATTAAGAAGAATGTTATTTCTTGGAGTCCAATTGTGTCATTTATCACATTTATAAGGTCAAAGTGTAAAATCAGTTCAATTAAGTCCCACAGTCAATCGTTTCACTGTTAAAAGCGATGCAAGCTAGTAATATTAGAAAAATATCGCTAATACATGTTGGTACGAATATGTGACTCAACCGTTGTAACTCAAACGGATTGATAACGTTAGAATGTAAATGAAATGTAGTTTTTGAAACTGTCTCTATTTCTTCAGCGCGCGCTAACGGCTAGGATTGGTCCCACAGTACAAAATGACTTATTTATCTAAATTTTTAAATAAAGCGCTGCCACAGGGCCCAGTGTGACTGCTGAGTTCAAGCAATCATGTCAAATTAAGAAGAATGTTATTTCTTGGAGTCCAATTGTCTCATTTATCACATTTATAAGGTCAAAGTGCAAAATCAGTTCAATTAAGTCCCACAGTCAATCGTTTCACTGTTAAAAGCGATGCAACCTAGTAATATTAGAAAAATATCGCTAAATACATGTTGGTACGAATATGTGACTCAACGTTGTAACTCAAACGGATTGATACCGTTAGAAATTCAATGAATGTAGTTTTGAAACTGTCTCTATTTCTTCAGCGCGCGCTAACGGCTAGGATTGGTCCCACAATAAAAAATGACTTATAGATATAATTTTTATATAAAGCGCTGCCACAGCGCCCAGTGTAACTGCTCAGTTCAGCAATCATGTCAAATTAAGAAGAATGTTATTTCTTAGAGTCCAATTGTGTCATTTATCACATTTATAAGGTCAAAGTCTAAAATCAGTTCAATTAAGTCCCACAGTCAATCGTTTCACTGTTAAAAGCGATGCAACCTAGTAATATTAGAAAAATATCGCTAAATACATGTTGGTACGAATATGTGACTCAACCGTTGTAACTCAAACAGATTGATACCGTTGGAAAAACAATGAAATGTAGTTTCTGAAACTTTGTCTATTTCTTCAGCGCGTGCTAACGGCTAGGATTGGTCCCACAATAAAAAATTACTGATTTATCTAAATTTTTAAATAAAGCGCTGCCACAGCGCCCAGTGTAATTGCTCAGTTCAAGCAATCATGTCAAATTAAGAAGAATGTTATTTCTTAGAGTCCAATTGTGTCATTTATCACATTTATAAGGTCAAAGTGTAAAATCAGTTCAATTAAGTCCCACAGTCAATCGTTTCACTGTTAAAAGCGATGCAACCTAGTAATATTAAAAATATCGCTAATACATGTTGGTACGAATATGTGACTCAACCGCTGTAACTCAAACGGATTGATAACGTTAGAATGTAATGAAATGTAGTTTTTGAAACTGTCTCTATTTCTTCAGCGCGCGCTAACGGCTAGGATTGGTCCCACAGTACAAAATGACTTATTTATCTAAATTTTTAAATAAAGCGCTGCCACAGGCCCAGTGTGACTGCTCTGAGTTCAAGCAATCATGTCAAATTAAGAAGAATGTTATTTCTTGGAGTCCAATTGTTATTTATCACATTTATAAGGTCAAAGTGTAAAATCAGTTCAATTAAGTCCCACAGTCAATCGTTTCACTGTTAAAAGCGATGCAAGCTAGTAATATTAGAAAAATATCGCTAATTACATGTTGGTACGAATATGTGACTCAACCGCTGTAACTCAAACGGATTGATACGTTAGAATGTAAATGAAATGTAGTTTTTGAAACTGTCTCTATTTCTTCAGCGCGCGCTAACGGCTAGGATTGGTCCCACAGTACAAAATGACTTATTTATCTAAATTTTTAAATAAAGCGCTGCCACAGGCCCAGTGTGACTGCTGAGTTCAAGCAATCATGTCAAATTAAGAAGAATGTTATTTCTTGGAGTCCAATTGTCTCATTTATCACATTTATAAGGTCAAAGTGCAAAATCAGTTCAATTAAGTCCCACAGTCAATCGTTTCATAGTTAAAAGCGTGCAACCTAGTAATATTAGAACAATATCGCTAAATACATGTTGGTACGAAGATGTGACTCAACCGTTGTAACTCAAACAGATTGATACCGTTAGAAAACAATGAAATGTAGTTTTGAAACTGTCTCTATTTCTTCAGCGCGTGCTAACGGCTAGGATTGGTACCACATAAAAAATTACTGATTTATCTAAATTTTTAAATAAAGCGCTGCCACAGCGCCCAGTGTAACTGCTCAGTTCAAGCAATCATGTCAAATTAAGAAGAATGTTATTTCTTGGAGTCCAATTGTGTTCATTTATCACATTTATAAGGTCAAAGTGTAAAATCAGTTCAATTAAGTCCCACAGTCAATCGTTTCACTGTTAAAAGCGATGCAAGCTAGTAATATTAGAAAAATATCGCTAATACATGTTGGTACGAATATGTGACTCAACCGCTGTAACTCAAACGGATTGATAACGTTAGAATGTAAATGAAATGTAGTTTTGAAACTGTCTCTATTTCTTCAGCGCGCGCTAACGGCTAGGATTGGTCCCACAGTACAAAATGACTTATTTATCTAAATTTTTAAATAAAGCGCTGCCACAGGCCCAGTGTGACTGCTGAGTTCAAGCAATCATGTCAAATTAAGAAGAATGTTATTTCTTGGAGTCCAATTGTCTCATTTATCACATTTATAAGGTCAAAGTGCAAAATCAGTTCAATTAAGTCCCACAGTCAATCGTTTCACTGTTAAAAGCGTGCAACCTAGTAATATTAAAAATATCGCTAAATACATGTTGGTACGAATATGTGACTCAACCGTTGTAACTCAAACGGATTGATACCGTTAGAAATTCAATGAAATGTAGTTTTTGAAACTGTCTCTATTTCTTCAGCGCGCGTTAACGGCTAGGATTGGTCCCACAATAAAAATGACTTATAGATATATATTTTTATATAAAGCGCTGCCACAGCGCCCAGTGTAATTGCTCAGTTCCCGCAATCATGTCAAATTAAGAAGAATGTTATTTCTTAGAGTCCAATCATGTCATTTATCACATTTATAAGGTCAAAGTCTAAAATCAGTTCAATTAAGTCCCACAGTCAATCGTTTCACTGTTAAAAGCGATGCAAGCTAGTAATATTAGAAAAATATCGCTAATTACATGTTGGTACGAATATGTGACTCAACCGCTGTAACTCAAACGGATTGATAACGTTAGAATGTAAATGAAATGTAGTTTTTGAAACTGTCTCTATTTCTTCAGCGCGCGCTAACGGCTAGGATTGGTCCCACAGTACAAAATGACTTATTTATCTAAATTTTTAAATAAAGCGCTGCCACAGGGCCCAGTGTGACTGCTGAGTTCAAGCAATCATGTCAAATTAAGAAGAATGTTATTTCTTGGAGTCCAATTGTCTCATTTATCACATTTATAAGGTCAAAGTGCAAAATCAGTTCAATTAAGTCCCACAGTCAATCGTTTCATAGTTAAAAGCGGTGCAACCTAGTAATATTAGAACAATATCGCTAAATACATGTTGGTACGAAGATGTGACTCAACCGTTGTAACTCAAACAGATTGATACCGTTAGAAAAACAATGAAATGTAGTTTCTGAAACTGTCTCTATTTCTTCAGCGCGTGCTAACGGCTAGGATTGGTACCACAATAAAAAATTACTGATTTATCTAAATTTTTAAATAAAGCGCTGCCACAGCGCCCAGTGTAACTGCTCAGTTCAAGCAATCATGTCAAATTAAGAAGAATGTTATTTCTTGGAGTCCAATTGTGTTCATTTATCACATTTATAAGGTCAAAGTGTAAAATCAGTTCAATTAAGTCCCACAGTCAATCGTTTCACTGTTAAAAGCGATGCAAGCTAGTAATATTAGAAAAATATCGCTAATACATGTTGGTACGAATATGTGACTCAACCGCTGTAACTCAAACGGATTGATAACGTTAGAATGTAAATGAAATGTAGTTTTTGAAACTGTCTCTATTTCTTCAGCGCGCGCTAACGGCTAGGATTGGTCCCACAGTACAAAATGACTTATTTATCTAAATTTTTAAATAAAGCGCTGCCACAGGCCAGTGTGACTGCTGAGTTCAAGCAATCATGTCAAATTAAGAAGAATGTTATTTCTTGGAGTCCAATTGTCTCATTTATCACATTTATAAGGTCAAAGTGCAAAATCAGTTCAATTAAGTCCCACAGTCAATCGTTTCATGTTAAAAGCGGTGCAACCTAGTAATATTAGAACAATATCGCTAAATACATGTTGGTACGAAGATGTGACTCAACCGTTGTAACTCAAACAGATTGATACCGTTAGAAAAACAATGAAATGTAGTTTTGAAACTGTCTCTATTTCTTCAGCGCGTGCTAACGGCTAGGATTGGTACCACAATAAAAATTACTGATTTATCTAAATTTTTAAATAAAGCGCTGCCACAGCGCCCAGTGTAACTGCTCAGTTCAAGCAATCATGTCAAATTAAGAAGAATGTTATTTCTTGGAGTCCAATTGTGTCATTTATCACATTTATAAGGTCAAAGTGTAAAATCAGTTCAATTAAGTCCCACAGTCAATCGTTTCACTGTTAAAAGCGATGCAAGCTAGTAATATTAGAAAATATCGCTAATTACATGTTGGTACGAATATGTGACTCAACCGCTGTAACTCAAACGGATTGATAACGTTAGAATGTAAATGAAATGTAGTTTTTGAAACTGTCTCTATTTCTTCAGCGCGCGCTAACGGCTAGGATTGGTCCCACAGTACAAAATGACTTATTTATCTAAATTTTTAAATAAAGCGCTGCCACAGGCCCAGTGTGACTGCTGAGTTCAAGCAATCATGTCAAATTAAGAAGAATGTTATTTCTTGGAGTCCAATTGTGTTATTTATCACATTTATAAGGTCAAAGTGTAAAATCAGTTCAATTAAGTCCCACAGTCAATCGTTTCACTGTTAAAAGCGATGCAAGCTAGTAATATTAGAAAAATATCGCTAATTACATGTTGGTACGAATATGTGACTCAACCGTTGTAACTCAAACGGATTGATAACGTTAGAATGTAAATGAAATGTAGTTTTTGAAACTGTCTCTATTTCTTCAGCGCGCGCTAACGGCTAGGATTGGTCCCACAGTACAAAATGACTTATTTATCTAAATTTTTAAATAAAGCGCTGCCACAGGCCCAGTGTGACTGCTGAGTTCAAGCAATCATGTCAAATTAAGAAGAATGTTATTTCTTGGAGTCCAATTGTCTCATTTATCACATTTATAAGGTCAAAGTGCAAAATCAGTTCAATTAAGTCCCACAGTCAATCGTTTCATAGTTAAAAGCGTGCAACCTAGTAATATTAGAACAATATCGCTAAATACATGTTGGTACGAAGATGTGACTCAACCGTTGTAACTCAAACAGATTGATACCGTTAGAAAAACAATGAAATGTAGTTTCTGAAACTGTCTCTATTTCTTCAGCGCGTGCTAACGGCTAGGATTGGTACCACAATAAAAAATTACTGATTTATCTAAATTTTTAAATAAAGCGCTGCCACAGCGCCCAGTGTAACTGCTCAGTTCAAGCAATCATGTCAAATTAAGAAGAATGTTATTTCTTGGAGTCCAATTGTGTTCATTTATCACATTTATAAGGTCAAAGTGTAAAATCAGTTCAATTAAGTCCCACAGTCAATCGTTTCACTGTTAAAAGCGATGCAAGCTAGTAATATTAGAAAAATATCGCTAATTACATGTTGGTACGAATATGTGACTCAACCGCTGTAACTCAAACGGATTGATAACGTTAGAATGTAAATGAAATGTAGTTTTTGAAACTGTCTCTATTTCTTCAGCGCGCGCTAACGGCTAGGATTGGTCCCACAGTACAAAATGACTTATTTATCTAAATTTTTAAATAAAGCGCTGCCACAGGCCAGTGTGACTGCTGAGTTCAAGCAATCATGTCAAATTAAGAAGAATGTTATTTCTTGGAGTCCAATTGTCTCATTTATCACATTTATAAGGTCAAAGTGCAAAATCAGTTCAATTAAGTCCCACAGTCAATCGTTTCAGTTAAAAGCGATGCAACCTAGTAATATTAGAAAATATCGCTAAATACATGTTGGTACGAAGATGTGACTCAACCGTTGTAACTCAAACAGATTGATACCGTTAGAAAAATGAAATGTAGTTTTGAAACTGTCTCTATTTCTTCAGCGCGTGCTAACGGCTAGGATTGGTACCACAATAAAAAATTACTGATTTATCTAAATTTTTAAATAAAGCGCTGCCACAGCGCCCAGTGTAACTGCTCAGTTCAAGCAATCATGTCAAATTAAGAAGAATGTTATTTCTTGGAGTCCAATTGTGTCATTTATCACATTTATAAGGTCAAAGTGTAAAATCAGTTCAATTAAGTCCCACAGTCAATCGTTTCACTGTTAAAAGCGATGCAAGCTAGTAATATTAGAAAAATATCGCTAATTACATGTTGGTACGAATATGGACTCAACCGCTGTAACTCAAACGGATTGATAACGTTAGAATGTAAATGAAATGTAGTTTTTGAAACTGTCTCTATTTCTTCAGCGCGCGCTAACGGCTAGGATTGGTCCCACAGTACAAAATGACTTATTTATCTAAATTTTTAAATAAAGCGCTGCCACAGGCCCAGTGTAACTGCTGAGTTCAAGCAATCATGTCAAATTAAGAAGAATGTTATTTCTTGGAGTCCAATTGTGTTATTTATCACATTTATAAGGTCAAAGTGTAAAATCAGTTCAATTAAGTCCCACAGTCAATCGTTTCACTGTTAAAAGCGATGCAAGCTAGTAATATTAGAAAAATATCGCTAATTACATGTTGGTACGAATATGTGACTCAACCGCTGTAACTCAAACGGATTGATAACGTTAGAATGTAAATGAAATGTAGTTTTTGAAACTGTCTCTATTTCTTCAGCGCGCGCTAACGGCTAGGATTGGTCCCACAGTACAAAATGACTTACTTTAATCTAAATTTTAAATAAAGCGCTGCCACAGCGCCCAGTGGTAACTGCTGAGTTCAGCAATCATGTCAAATTAAGAAGAATGTTATTTCTTGGAGTCCAATTGTCTCATTTATCACATTTATAAGGTCAAAGTCCAAAATCAGTTCAATAAGTCCCACAGTCAATCGTTTCACTGTTAAAAGCGATGCAACCTAGTAATATTAGAAAATATCGCTAAATACATGTTGGTACGAAGATGTGACTCAACCGTTGTAACTCAAACAGATTGATACCGTTAGAAAAACAATGAAATGTAGTTTCTGAAACTGTCTCTATTTCTTCAGCGCGTGCTAACGGCTAGGATTGGTACCACAATAAAAAATTACTGATTTATCTAAATTTTTAAATAAAGCGCTGCCACAGCGCCCAGTGTAACTGCTCAGTTCAAGCAATCATGTCAAATTAAGAAGAATGTTATTTCTTGGAGTCCAATTGTGTTATTTATCACATTTATAAGGTCAAAGTGTAAAATCAGTTCAATTAAGTCCCACAGTCAATCGTTTCACTGTTAAAAGCGATGCAAGCTAGTAATATTAGAAAAATATCGCTAATTACATGTTGGTACGAATATGTGACTCAACCGCTGTAACTCAAACGGATTGATAACGTTAGAATGTAAATGAAATGTAGTTTTTGAAACTGTCTCTATTTCTTCAGCGCGCGCTAACGGCTAGGATTGGTCCCACAGTACAAAATGACTTATTTATCTAAATTTTTAAATAAAGCGCTGCCACAGGGCACAGTGTGACTGCTGAGTTCAAGCAATCATGTCAAATTAAGAAGAATGTTATTTCTTGGAGTCCAATTGTCTCATTTATCACATTTATAAGGTCAAAGTGCAAAATCAGTTCAATTAAGTCCCACAGTCAATCGTTTCATAGTTAAAAGCGGTGCAACCTAGTAATATTAGAACAATATCGCTAAATACATGTTGGTACGAAGATGTGACTCAACCGTTGTAACTCAAACAGATTGATACCGTTAGAAAAACAATGAAATGTAGTTTCTGAAACTGTCTCTATTTCTTCAGCGCGTGCTAACGGCTAGGATTGGTACCACAATAAAAAATTACTGATTTATCTAAATTTTTAAATAAAGCGCTGCCACAGCGCCCAGTGTAACTGCTCAGTTCAAGCAATCATGTCAAATTAAGAAGAATGTTATTTCTTGGAGTCCAATTGTGTCATTTATCACATTTATAAGGTCAAAGTGTAAAATCAGTTCAATTAAGTCCCACAGTCAATCGTTTCACTGTTAAAAGCGATGCAAGCTAGTAATATTAGAAAAATATCGCTAATTACATGTTGGTACGAATATGGGACTCAACCGCTGTAACTCAAACGGATTGATAACGTTAGAATGTAAATGAAATGTAGTTTTTGAAACTGTCTCTATTTCTTCAGCGCGCGCTAACGGCTAGGATTGGTCCCACAGTACAAAATGACTTATTTATCTAAATTTTTAAATAAAGCGCTGCCACAGGGCCCAGTGTGACTGCTGAGTTCAAGCAATCATGTCAAATTAAGAAGAATGTTATTTCTTGGAGTCCAATTGTCTCATTTATCACATTTATAAGGTCAAAGTGCAAAATCAGTTCAATTAAGTCCCACAGTCAATCGTTTCACTGTTAAAAGCGATGCAACCTAGTAATATTAGAAAAAAACCGCTAAATACATGTTGGTACGAATATGTGACTCAACAGTTGTAACTCAAACGGATTGATACCGTTAGAAATTCAATGGAATGTAGTTTTTGAAACTGTCTCTATTTCTTCAGCGCGCGTTAACTGCTAGGATTGGTCCCACAATAAAAAATGACTTATAGATATATATTTTTATATAAAGCGCTGCCACAGCGCCCAGTGTAATTGCTCAGTTCCAGCAATCATGTCAAATTAAGAAGAATGTTATTTCTTAGAGTCCAATCATGTCATTTATCACATTTATAAGGTCAAAGTCTAAAATCAGTTCAATTAAGTCCCACAGTCAATCGTTTCATAGTTAAAAGCGATGCAACCTAGTAATATTAGAAAAAAACCGCTAAATACATGTTGGTACGAAGATGTGACTCAACCGTTGTAACTCAAACAGATTGATACCGTTAGAAAAACAATGAAATGTAGTTTCTGAAACTGTCTCTATTTCTTCAGCGCGTGCTAACGGCTAGGATTGGTACCACAATAAAAAATTACTGATTTATCTAAATTTTTAAATAAAGCGCTGCCACAGCGCCCAGTGTAACTGCTCAGTTCAAGCAATCATGTCAAATTAAGAAGAATGTTATTTCTTGGAGTCCAATTGTGTCATTTATCACATTTATAAGGTCAAAGTGTAAAATCAGTTCAATTAAGTCCCACAGTCAATCGTTTCACTGTTAAAAGCGATGCAAGCTAGTAATATTAGAAAAATATCGCTAATTACATGTTGGTACGAATATGGGACTCAACCGCTGTAACTCAAACGGATTGATAACGTTAGAATGTAACTGAAATGTAGTTTTTGAAACTGTCTCTATTTCTTCAGCGCGCGCTAACGGCTAGGATTGGTCCCACAGTACAAAATGACTTATTTATCTAAATTTTTAAATAAAGCGCTGCCACAGGGCCCAGTGTGACTGCTGAGTTCAAGCAATCATGTCAAATTAAGAAGAATGTTATTTCTTGGAGTCCAATTGTGTTATTTATCACATTTATAAGGTCAAAGTGTAAAATCAGTTCAATTAAGTCCCACAGTCAATCGTTTCACTGTTAAAAGCGATGCAAGCTAGTAATATTAGAAAAATATCGCTAATTACATGTTGGTACGAATATGTGACTCAACCGCTGTAACTCAAACGGATTGATAACGTTAGAATGTAAATGAAATGTAGTTTTTGAAACTGTCTCTATTTCTTCAGCGCGCGCTAACGGCTAGGATTGGTCCCACAGTACAAAATGACTTATTTATCTAAATTTTTAAATAAAGCGCTGCCACAGGGCCCAGTGTGACTGCTGAGTTCAAGCAATCATGTCAAATTAAGAAGAATGTTATTTCTTGGAGTCCAATTGTCTCATTTATTACATTTATAAGGTCAAAGTGCAAAATCAGTTCAATTAAGTCCCACAGTCAATCGTTTCATAGTTAAAAGCGGTGCAACCTAGTAATATTAGAACAATATCGCTAAATACATGTTGGTACGAAGATGTGACTCAACCGTTGTAACTCAAACAGATTGATACCGTTAGAAAAACAATGAAATGTAGTTTCTGAAACTGTCTCTATTTCTTCAGCGCGTGCTAACGGCTAGGATTGGTACCACAATAAAAAATTACTGATTTATCTAAATTTTTAAATAAAGCGCTGCCACAGCGCCCAGTGTAACTGCTCAGTTCAAGCAATCATGTCAAATTAAGAAGAATGTTATTTCTTGGAGTCCAATTGTGTTATTTATCACATTTATAAGGTCAAAGTGTAAAATCAGTTCAATTAAGTCCCACAGTCAATCGTTTCACTGTTAAAAGCGATGCAAGCTAGTAATATTAGAAAAATATCGCTAATTACATGTTGGTACGAATATGTGACTCAACCGCTGTAACTCAAACGGATTGATAACGTTAGAATGTAAATGAAATGTAGTTTTTGAAACTGTCTCTATTTCTTCAGCGCGCGCTAACGGCTAGGATTGGTCCCACAGTACAAAATGACTTATTTATCTAAATTTTTAAATAAAGCGCTGCCACAGGGCCAGTGTGACTGCTGAGTTCAAGCAATCATGTCAAATTAAGAAGAATGTTATTTCTTGGAGTCCAATTGTCTCATTTATCACATTTATAAGGTCAAAGTGCAAAATCAGTTCAATTAAGTCCCACAGTCAATCGTTTCATAGTTAAAAGCGGTGCAACCTAGTAATATTAGAAAATATCGCTAAATACATGTTGGTACGAAGATGTGACTCAACCGTTGTAACTCAAACAGATTGATACCGTTAGAAAAACATGAAATGTAGTTTCTGAAACTGTCTCTATTTCTTCAGCGCGTGCTAACGGCTAGGATTGGTCCACAATAAAAAATTACTGATTTATCTAAATTTTTAAATAAAGCGCTGCCACAGCGCCCAGTGTAACTGCTCAGTTCAAGCAATCATGTCAAATTAAGAAGAATGTTATTTCTTGGAGTCCAATTGTGTCATTTATCACATTTATAAGGTCAAAGTGTAAAATCAGTTCAATTAAGTCCCACAGTCAATCGTTTCACTGTTAAAAGCGATGCAAGCTAGTAATATTAGAAAAATATCGCTAATTACATGTTGGTACGAATATGGGACTCAACCGCTGTAACTCAAACGGATTGATAACGTTAGAATGTAAATGAAATGTAGTTTTTGAAACTGTCTCTATTTCTTCAGCGCGCGCTAACGGCTAGGATTGGTCCCACAGTACAAAATGACTTATTTATCTAAATTTTTAAATAAAGCGCTGCCACAGGGCCCAGTGTGACTGCTGAGTTCAAGCAATCATGTCAAATTAAGAAGAATGTTATTTCTTGGAGTCCAATTGTCTCATTTATCACATTTATAAGGTCAAAGTGCAAAATCAGTTCAATTAAGTCCCACAGTCAATCGTTTCACTGTTAAAAGCGATGCAACCTAGTAATATTAGAAAAAACCGCTAAATACATGTTGGTACGAATATGTGACTCAACGTTGTAACTCAAACGGATTGATACCGTTAGAAATTCAATGAATGTAGTTTTTGAAACTGTCTCTATTTCTTCAGCGCGCGTTAACGGCTAGGATTGGTCCCACAATAAAAATGACTTATAGATATATATTTTTAATATAAAGCGCTGCCACAGCGCCCAGTGTAATTGCTCAGTTCAGCAATCATGTCAAATTAAGAAGAATGTTATTTCTTAGAGTCCAATTGTCATTTATCACATTTATAAGGTCAAAGTCTAAAATCAGTTCAATTAAGTCCCACAGTCAATCGTTTCATAGTTAAAAGCGATGCAACCTAGTAATATTAGAAAAAAACCGCTAAATACATGTTGGTACGAAGATGTGACTCAACCGTTGTAACTCAAACAGATTGATACCGTTAGAAAAACAATGAAATGTAGTTTCTGAAACTGTCTCTATTTCTTCAGCGCGTGCTAACGGCTAGGATTGGTACCACAATAAAAAATTACTGATTTATCTAAATTTTTAAATAAAGCGCTGCCACAGCGCCCAGTGTAACTGCTCAGTTCAAGCAATCATGTCAAATTAAGAAGAATGTTATTTCTTGGAGTCCAATTGTGTCATTTATCACATTTATAAGGTCAAAGTGTAAAATCAGTTCAATTAAGTCCCACAGTCAATCGTTTCACTGTTAAAAGCGATGCAAGCTAGTAATATTAGAAAAATATCGCTAATTACATGTTGGTACGAATATGGACTCAACCGCTGTAACTCAAACGGATTGATAACGTTAGAATGTAATGAAATGTAGTTTTTGAAACTGTCTCTATTTCTTCAGCGCGCGCTAACGGCTAGGATTGGTCCCACAGTACAAAATGACTTATTTATCTAAATTTTTAAATAAAGCGCTGCCACAGGGCCCAGTGTGACTGCTGAGTTCAAGCAATCATGTCAAATTAAGAAGAATGTTATTTCTTGGAGTCCAATTGTGTCATTTATCACATTTATAAGGTCAAAGTGTAAAATCAGTTCAATTAAGTCCCACAGTCAATCGTTTCACTGTTAAAAGCGATGCAAGCTAGTAATATTAGAAAAATATCGCTAATTACATGTTGGTACGAATATGTGACTCAACCGCTGTAACTCAAACGGATTGATAACGTTAGAATGTAAATGAAATGTAGTTTTTGAAACTGTCTCTATTTCTTCAGCGCGCGCTAACGGCTAGGATTGGTCCCACAGTACAAAATGACTTATTTATCTAAATTTTTAAATAAAGCGCTGCCACAGGGCCCAGTGTGACTGCTGAGTTCAAGCAATCATGTCAAATTAAGAAGAATGTTATTTCTTGGAGTCCAATTGTCTCATTTATCACATTTATAAGGTCAAAGTGCAAAATCAGTTCAATTAAGTCCCACAGTCAATCGTTTCACTGTTAAAAGCGGTGCAACCTAGTAATATTAGAAAATATCGCTAAATACATGTTGGTACGAAGATGTGACTCAACCGTTGTAACTCAAACAGATTGATACCGTTAGAAAAACAATGAAATGTAGTTTCTGAAACTGTCTCTATTTCTTCAGCGCGTGCTAACGGCTAGGATTGGTACCACAATAAAAAATTACTGATTTATCTAAATTTTTAAATAAAGCGCTGCCACAGCGCCCAGTGTAACTGCTCAGTTCAAGCAATCATGTCAAATTAAGAAGAATGTTATTTCTTGGAGTCCAATTGTGTCATTTATCACATTTATAAGGTCAAAGTGTAAAATCAGTTCAATTAAGTCCCACAGTCAATCGTTTCACTGTTAAAAGCGATGCAAGCTAGTAATATTAGAAAAATATCGCTAATTACATGTTGGTACGAATATGTGACTCAACCGCTGTAACTCAAACGGATTGATAACGTTAGAATGTAAATGAAATGTAGTTTTTGAAACTGTCTCTATTTCTTCAGCGCGCGCTAACGGCTAGGATTGGTCCCACAGTACAAAATGACTTATTTATCTAAATTTTTAAATAAAGCGCTGCCACAGGGCCCAGTGTGACTGCTGAGTTCAAGCAATCATGTCAAATTAAGAAGAATGTTATTTCTTGGAGTCCAATTGTCTCATTTATCACATTTATAAGGTCAAAGTGCAAAATCAGTTCAATTAAGTCCCACAGTCAATCGTTTCATAGTTAAAAGCGTGCAACCTAGTAATATTAGAAAAATATCGCTAAATACATGTTGGTACGAATATGTGACTCAACCGTTGTAACTCAAACGGATTGATACCGTTAGAAAGTCAATGAAATGTAGTTTTTGAAACTGTCTCTATTTCTTCAGCGCGCGCTAACGGCTAGGATTGGTCCCACAATAAAAATGACTTGATATATATTTTTATATAAAGCGCTGCCACAGCGCCAGTGTAATTGCTCAGTTCAGCAATCATGTCAAATTAAGAAGAATGTTATTTCTTGAGTCCAATTGTGTCATTTATCACATTTATAAGGTCAAAGTCAAAATCAGTTCAATTAAGTCCCACAGTCAATCGTTTCACTGTTAAAAGCGATGCAACCTAGTAATATTAGAACAATATCGCTAAATACATGTTGGTACGAATATGTGACTCAACCGTTGTAACTCAAACGGATTGATAACGTTAGAAAGTCAATGAAATGTAGTTTTTGAAACTGTCTCTATTTCTTCAGCGCGCGCTAACGGCTAGGATTGGTCCCACAGTACAAAATTACTGATTTATCTAAATTTTTAAATAAAGCGCTGCCACAGCGCCCAGTGTAACTGCTGAGTTCAAGCAATCATGTCAAATTAAGAAGAATGTTATTTCTTGGAGTCCAATTGTCTCATTTATCACATTTATAAGGTCAAAGTGCAAAATCAGTTCAATTAAGTCCCACAGTCAATCGTTTCATAGTTAAAAGCGGTGCAACCTAGTAATATTAGAAATATCGCTAAATACATGTTGGTACGAAGATGTGACTCAACCGTTGTAACTCAAACAGATTGATACCGTTAGAAAAACATGAAATGTAGTTTCTGAAACTGTCTCTATTTCTTCAGCGCGTGCTAACGGCTAGGATTGGTACCACAATAAAAAATTACTGATTTATCTAAATTTTTAAATAAAGCGCTGCCACAGCGCCCAGTGTAACTGCTCAGTTCAAGCAATCATGTCAAATTAAGAAGAATGTTATTTCTTGGAGTCCAATTGTGTCATTTATCACATTTATAAGGTCAAAGTGTAAAATCAGTTCAATTAAGTCCCACAGTCAATCGTTTCACTGTTAAAAGCGATGCAACCTAGTAATATTAGAAAAAAACCGCTAAATACATGTTGGTACGAAGATGTGACTCAACCGTTGTAACTCAAACAGATTGATACCGTTAGAAAAACAATGAAATGTAGTTTCTGAAACTGTCTCTATTTCTTCAGCGCGTGCTAACGGCTAGGATTGGTACCACAATAAAAAATTACTGATTTATCTAAATTTTTAAATAAAGCGCTGCCACAGCGCCCAGTGTAACTGCTCAGTTCAAGCAATCATGTCAAATTAAGAAGAATGTTATTTCTTGGAGTCCAATTGTGTCATTTATCACATTTATAAGGTCAAAGTGTAAAATCAGTTCAATTAAGTCCCACAGTCAATCGTTTCACTGTTAAAAGCGATGCAACCTAGTAATATTAGAAAAATATCGCTAAATACATGTTGGTACGAATATGTGACTCAACAGTTGTAACTCAAACAGATTGATACCGTTGGAAAAACAATGAAATGTAGTTTCTGAAACTTTTTCTATTTCTTCAGCGCGTGCTAACGGCTAGGATTGGTCCCACAATAAAAAATTACTGATTTATCTAAATTTTTAAATAAAGCGCTGCCACAGCGCCCAGTGTAACTGCTCAGTTCAAGCAATCATGTCAAATTAAGAAGAATGTTATTTCTTGGAGTCCAATTGTTCATTTATCACATTTATAAGGTCAAAGTGTAAAATCAGTTCAATTAAGTCCCACAGTCAATCGTTTCACTGTTAAAAGCGATGCAAGCTAGTAATATTAGAAAAATATCGCTAATTACATGTTGGTACGAATATGTGACTCAACCGCTGTAACTCAAACGGATTGATAACGTTAGAATGTAACTGAAATGTAGTTTTTGAAACTGTCTCTATTTCTTCAGCGCGCGCTAACGGCTAGGATTGGTCCCACAGTACAAAATGACTTATTTATCTAAATTTTTAAATAAAGCGCTGCCACAGGGCCCAGTGTGACTGCTGAGTTCAAGCAATCATGTCAAATTAAGAAGAATGTTATTTCTTGGAGTCCAATTGTCTCATTTATCACATTTATAAGGTCAAAGTGCAAAATCAGTTCAATTAAGTCCCACAGTCAATCGTTTCATAGTTAAAAGCGGTGCAACCTAGTAATATTAGAACAATATCGCTAAATACATGTTGGTACGAAGATGTGACTCAACCGTTGTAACTCAAACAGATTGATACCGTTAGAAAAACAATGAAATGTAGTTTCTGAAACTGTCTCTATTTCTTCAGCGCGTGCTAACGGCTAGGATTGGTACCACAATAAAAATTACTGATTTATCTAAATTTTTAAATAAAGCGCTGCCACAGCGCCCAGTGTAACTGCTCAGTTCAAGCAATCATGTCAAATTAAGAAGAATGTTATTTCTTGGAGTCCAATTGTGTCATTTATCACATTTATAAGGTCAAAGTGTAAAATCAGTTCAATTAAGTCCCACAGTCAATCGTTTCACTGTTAAAAGCGATGCAAGCTAGTAATATTAGAAAAATATCGCTAATTACATGTTGGTACGAATATGGGACTCAACCGCTGTAACTCAAACGGATTGATAACGTTAGAATGTAAATGAAATGTAGTTTTTGAAACTGTCTCTATTTCTTCAGCGCGCGCTAACGGCTAGGATTGGTCCCACAGTACAAAATGACTTATTTATCTAAATTTTTAAATAAAGCGCTGCCACAGGGCCCAGTGTGACTGCTGAGTTCAAGCAATCATGTCAAATTAAGAAGAATGTTATTTCTTGGAGTCCAATTGTCTCATTTATCACATTTATAAGGTCAAAGTGCAAAATCAGTTCAATTAAGTCCCACAGTCAATCGTTTCACTGTTAAAAGCGATGCAACCTAGTAATATTAGAAAAAAACCGCTAAATACATGTTGGTACGAATATGTGACTCAACAGTTGTAACTCAAACGGATTGATACCGTTAGAAATTCAATGGAATGTAGTTTTTGAAACTGTCTCTATTTCTTCAGCGCGCGTTAACTGCTAGGATTGGTCCCACAATAAAAATGACTTATAGATATAATTTTTATATAAAGCGCTGCCACAGCGCCCAGTGTAATTGCTCAGTTCAGCAATCATGTCAAATTAAGAAGAATGTTATTTCTTAGAGTCCAATCATGTCATTTATCACATTTATAAGGTCAAAGTCTAAAATCAGTTCAATTAAGTCCCACAGTCAATCGTTTCATAGTTAAAAGCGATGCAACCTAGTAATATTAGAAAAAAACCGCTAAATACATGTTGGTACGAAGATGTGACTCAACCGTTGTAACTCAAACAGATTGATACCGTTAGAAAAACAATGAAATGTAGTTTCTGAAACTGTCTCTATTTCTTCAGCGCGTGCTAACGGCTAGGATTGGTACCACAATAAAAAATTACTGATTTATCTAAATTTTAAATAAAGCGCTGCCACAGCGCCCAGTGTAACTGCTCAGTTCAAGCAATCATGTCAAATTAAGAAGAATGTTATTTCTTGGAGTCCAATTGTGTCATTTATCACATTTATAAGGTCAAAGTGTAAAATCAGTTCAATTAAGTCCCACAGTCAATCGTTTCACTGTTAAAAGCGATGCAAGCTAGTAATATTAGAAAAATATCGCTAATTACATGTTGGTACGAATAGTGACTCAACCGCTGTAACTCAAACGGATTGATAACGTTAGAATGTAAATGAAATGTAGTTTTTGAAACTGTCTCTATTTCTTCAGCGCGCGCTAACGGCTAGGATTGGTCCCACAGTACAAAATGACTTATTTATCTAAATTTTTAAATAAAGCGCTGCCACAGGGCCCAGTGTGACTGCTGAGTTCAAGCAATCATGTCAAATTAAGAAGAATGTTATTTCTTGGAGTCCAATTGTCTCATTTATCACATTTATAAGGTCAAAGTGCAAAATCAGTTCAATTAAGTCCCACAGTCAATCGTTTCATAGTTAAAAGCGGTGCAACCTAGTAATATTAGAACAATATCGCTAAATACATGTTGGTACGAAGATGTGACTCAACCGTTGTAACTCAAACAGATTGATACCGTTAGAAAAACAATGAAATGTAGTTTCTGAAACTGTCTCTATTTCTTCAGCGCGTGCTAACGGCTAGGATTGGTACCACAATAAAAAATTACTGATTTATCTAAATTTTTAAATAAAGCGCTGCCACAGCGCCCAGTGTAACTGCTCAGTTCAAGCAATCATGTCAAATTAAGAAGAATGTTATTTCTTGGAGTCCAATTGTGTCATTTATCACATTTATAAGGTCAAAGTGTAAAATCAGTTCAATTAAGTCCCACAGTCAATCGTTTCACTGTTAAAAGCGATGCAAGCTAGTAATATTAGAAAAATATCGCTAATTACATGTTGGTACGAATATGTGACTCAACCGCTGTAACTCAAACGGATTGATAACGTTAGAATGTAAATGAAATGTAGTTTTTGAAACTGTCTCTATTTCTTCAGCGCGCGCTAACGGCTAGGATTGGTCCCACAGTACAAAATGACTTATTTATCTAAATTTTTAAATAAAGCGCTGCCACAGGGCCCAGTGTGACTGCTGAGTTCAAGCAATCATGTCAAATTAAGAAGAATGTTATTTCTTGGAGTCCAATTGTCTCATTTATCACATTTATAAGGTCAAAGTGCAAAATCAGTTCAATTAAGTCCCACAGTCAATCGTTTCATGTTAAAAGCGTGCAACCTAGTAATATTAGAAAATATCGCTAAATACATGTTGGTACGAAGATGTGACTCAACCGTTGTAACTCAAACAGATTGATACCGTTAGAAAAACAATGAAATGTAGTTTCTGAAACTGTCTCTATTTCTTCAGCGCGTGCTAACGGCTAGGATTGGTACCACAATAAAAAATTACTGATTTATCTAAATTTTTAAATAAAGCGCTGCCACAGCGCCCAGTGTAACTGCTCAGTTCAAGCAATCATGTCAAATTAAGAAGAATGTTATTTCTTGGAGTCCAATTGTGTCATTTATCACATTTATAAGGTCAAAGTGTAAAATCAGTTCAATTAAGTCCCACAGTCAATCGTTTCACTGTTAAAAGCGATGCAAGCTAGTAATATTAGAAAAATATCGCTAATTACATGTTGGTACGAATATGTGACTCAACCGCTGTAACTCAAACGGATTGATAACGTTAGAATGTAAATGAAATGTAGTTTTTGAAACTGTCTCTATTTCTTCAGCGCGCGCTAACGGCTAGGATTGGTCCCACAGTACAAAATGACTTATTTATCTAAATTTTTAAATAAAGCGCTGCCACAGGCCCAGTGTGACTGCTGAGTTCAAGCAATCATGTCAAATTAAGAAGAATGTTATTTCTTGGAGTCCAATTGTCTCATTTTCACATTTATAAGGTCAAAGTGCAAAATCAGTTCAATTAAGTCCCACAGTCAATCGTTTCATAGTTAAAAGCGCGTGCAACCTAGTAATATTAGAAAATATCGCTAAATACATGTTGGTACGAAGATGTGACTCAACGTTGTAACTCAAACAGATTGATACCGTTAGAAAACAATGAAATGTAGTTTCTGAAACTGTCTCTATTTCTTCAGCGCGTGCTAACGGCTAGGATTGGTACCACAATAAAAATTACTGATTTATCTAAATTTTTAAATAAAGCGCTGCCACAGCGCCCAGTGTAACTGCTCAGTTCAAGCAATCATGTCAAATTAAGAAGAATGTTATTTCTTGGAGTCCAATTGTGTCATTTATCACATTTATAAGGTCAAAGTGTAAAATCAGTTCAATTAAGTCCCACAGTCAATCGTTTCACTGTTAAAAGCGATGCAAGCTAGTAATATTAGAAAAATATCGCTAATTACATGTTGGTACGAAATATGTGACTCAACCGCTGTAACTCAAACGGATTGATAACGTTAGAATGTAAATGAAATGTAGTTTTTGAAACTGTCTCTATTTCTTCAGCGCGCGCTAACGGCTAGGATTGGTCCCACAGTACAAAATGACTTATTTATCTAAATTTTTAAATAAAGCGCTGCCACAGGCCCAGTGTGACTGCTCTGAGTTCAAGCAATCATGTCAAATTAAGAAGAATGTTATTTCTTGGAGTCCAATTGTGTCATTTATCACATTTATAAGGTCAAAGTGTAAAATCAGTTCAATTAAGTCCCACAGTCAATCGTTTCACTGTTAAAAGCGATGCAACTAGTAATATTAGAAAAATATCGCTAATACATGTTGGTACGAATATGTGACTCAACCCTGTAACTCAAACGGATTGATACGTTAGAATGTCAATGAAATGTAGTTTTGAAACTGTCTCTATTTCTTCAGCGCGCTAACGGCTAGGATTGGTCCCACATACAAAAATGACTTATTTATCTAAATTTTAAATAAAGCGCTGCCACAGGCCCCAGTGACTGCTGAGTTCAAGCAATCATGTCAAATTAAGAAGAATGTTATTTCTTGGAGTCCAATTGTCTCATTTATCACATTTATAAGGTCAAAGTGAAAATCAGTTCAATTAAGTCCCACAGTCAATCGTTTCACTGTTAAAAGCGATGCAACCTAGTAATATTAGAAAAATATCGCTAAATACATGTTGGTACGAATATGTGACTCAACCGTTGTAACTCAAACG
>JASGCC010003150.1:0-25111 GCA_030067915.1 Hydractinia echinata | reverse complement strand
AGGCTTGGGAATCTCTTTATGAAAAATTACCTTGATTTTAAATTGGAGGGGAATCATCTTTTTTTAAGGATGTAGACATTACGAATTTAATTTACAAAGAGAGAGGTCTTGGATTAAGAAGCGCTGGGGCCATATTAACAAAATTGCCGGCAGAAACCGTGCGGGCCATGGGTTTTGAAGACTATACGGCCACTACGCCCAACAAAGGGGGTAAGGCAAAGGCCCAGAAGGTCATGCAGGATATTGAACTCATTCAGGTGAAGAAAGGGAATGGGGGCAATGGGGGGAAATGCTATCCCTGATCGAGAATGTTCTGGATGAGACACAAAGTCTTAATGAAGATACTTCGTTTGATGGTGGTGATATAGTTTTCACCAGGCGTGAATTGGAGGGCGTTGATAAGGCAGCAGAGACTATAAGGGGCGCCTTGGACCTGTTGAAAAGTAATATGGTCATAAACAATAATAAACTCCATACTGCAAAGGAAGATTTAAAAAAACCTGAAGATAATAAGGACTGGGCGGATGATGGTGATATAGATGAACTTGATGAACTGATAACAAGGACCAAGAGGGATATTGAGGACCTTGAGGATCAAAAAAAGTTTTTGCAAGAAGCCCATGATCTGCAAAGCCGTCAAATATACAGCCAGCTGGGGGTCATCAAGGAGACGCTGATGAAAATTGCCAAGGATGGCACATGAAAAGCTTAAAATCTTGTTCAAGGAGCAGGGCTTGCCGATAGCTAGCATCGTTTCGGCTATTGGCCTACTGGTTTCAACCATCGTGCTCTCCGTTACAGGGGGTTCTGTCGCAGCGGGTGCCGCGGGAGGAAGTGCCGCGGGGGGTGCTGAAAAAGGGTTTGTGGAGAAGCAGTTGGAACGATTGGGTAAATTACTCAAATATCTTGCGGGTAAGGCGGGTGTTGCATTGCCGGGGATTATAGGTACCATAGTCTCGTTCTTTTTGAGGGTAGCGGCAACTGTTGTCGAATACGCAGCCAAGCATTTGTACATGGCCATCGCGGCTGCTGCTGGGTTTGTTGTGCTCTATATAAGGAAATAGGTTACTTAACCCATATGTACGCTATGATTAGGCCTACCCCCGTTGTAATCAGGGCTGTCTTGGTATTCTCGTGCTGATTTTGTGGGGGCTGTTCGGGAGGATGAGGAGGCTTAGTATGTTTTATAGGTATGGTATGCCTTGGGGGTATAGTATGTATAGGTGCCGTGGTATGTATAGGGGGTATAGCATGTATAGGTGCTGTGGTATGCTTGAGGGCGTAGTATGCTTGAGGGGCGTAGTATGCTTAACAATAGGCTTGTTGTTCACATCAACATGAACTCCCACATTTACATTGGCGGGTGCGATCAAAATGTTATTATTAAAACCCACAATCTTACCTATCCGCAAATTCATATCGGAGGGCAGCATGTACACGCTGGGCATGACAGCAAAATTTACAGGAGTTCTGGCATATTGTAAGACCTCCTGAAATTCTGTGATGTGATGTCCTACGTTCTCTTGACGCTGTACCATGGCTTCAAATTTTTGCATCAGGATTTGTCTTGCTGTGTAATTATCCGCACCTGAGCCGAGTAAGGATGCCTTTGCCCCTGCCTGCGATCCAAGCAACAAGACTGTATAGGCCCTAATACTTTCACTTAGCTTGGTCAGACCCTCCGATGTCAAGCCCTGACTTGCTGGTATGATGAACTTGGCCCAGTCGCTCTCGACCTGTGGCCACTATCTACCGTTGGTGAGTGATGCACTTACTGATTTAGTCTTATATAGACTGTTGGGGTCGGCATCATACTCTCTACAAATCTGCGCATACCCAGAGGTTGAATAAGGGTTCTTATAGCGTGAGAACCCATCGTTGAAAGACATCGGAACCTTCATCCTTGCCAGAATACGCCTCATATGGTAGTACACGTGAAATTTGAATATGGAGTTCACAAGGGGTACAGACCCCGTTAGATGCTTGGCGGAGATGCCTTGTGCAGTGCTTGCGCAATGGGTTGCAAAATTCACCTGAATATTCCAGTAGTCCAGGGCTTGTCCTCTTGTCCACCCCTGAATAACAGGGTCGTTCAGATAGGTTGTTGTAATTTTGATAGGATATTTTGTGAATTGAGGAAATACCACAGAAATATGCGAGTCTGTAGACATGTACAAGTTTTGATGCTCCAAGTTGATTACACCAAGTGGCCATTCACCCCTGTTGGATTAGTACTTTGCCCCGGAGTTGTATGAGTAGATATTCATCGTTTTGTTTTAAAACAAAACGATGAAGCAGCTACATTACAGATATATATAAGCCTACGATATTTGAAGACTACCTGGGGCAGGACTCGAGGATTGCTCTTAAATCTATAAGCATTAGACCCGGATGGCTGAACTTATATAGCAATACGGAGTTTACTATACGGAAAGTAGGACCTGATCAGAGGGTGACTCGGATTGAGATAATCAGCGGCTTATATAGGATCGAGGATATTGCGACCATTGTGAATAGCCAGGCAGAGGACAAGATCAAGCTTTTCGTATTGAAAAGTGGCTACTGCAGGCTTGGTGTCGGCGATGCGTACTCGGTGGTAATGAATCGACAATTACAAGAGCTCCTGGGCCTACCCTATGATCCTAGTAAGAAGTATTATACGAAGGGCGACTATGATGGGTACTATATGACCGACATTTACCATAGGCTGAGACTCGTTTGTCCCCAGTTGGATGAGGACGATTGCCTCCTTGATGGCAAAAAATCCAAAATTCTGGCCCTACTTCCCACTAAAGAATTGAACGCATGGGGGGACATGCTGACCTGGAGTTTTGATACCCCAACATACCTTCCACTAAAAGGCTCCACGGACCGTTTGGAGATCCTTTTAACGGACGTATTCCACTATGAAAAAAATGTGACGTTCACCGGCCTCACGATGCAAATCCTGATAGAATAAATGAGCGATATATCTAAGCTGTACCCAAATTTATTACCGAGTGCACCCGCACAGGGATCCGATATGCAGGAGGAGAGCCAGGTCTACAGGCTCAAAAAAATCGATGATATTGAAAAGTATCTCCGGAATGAAATAAAGGAGCGGGACAAGCTTGCGAAGAAGTTTAAGATGCATGGAACCTGGGTCAGATTCTGCGACCATGGTCTGCTTGGCGTGAGTGTTATCACGTCGGGACTTGGTATCGGGGCTATAGCCTCGGGCCTGGGGGGCCCCCTTGCCATAGCGATGGGGGGACTCACTATTGCGGCCGGGATAGGTCAGGCAGGCCTTAGAAATGCCTCAAAAAGGCTTGGGGTTAAGAGCAAAAAGCATGAAGGTATCAGGCTGCTCGCGGAGGCTAAATTAAATTCTATCATTGACCTAATCAGTAAGGCAATGGAAAATGGTGTGATTAGTGACTATGAATACAGTCTAATTAGCAGGGAGAAGGAGAGGTATATGCTATTAAAGGAACAGATGCGACAGCGGTTTAACCGTGTCGTTAACAGCATCAACGAGCAAGAGCGTGCCCAGCTGGTTGCCAGGGGCAGGGATGAGGGGAGAAAAGAGATGCAGGATGAGATTTTAAAAAACGTTCGACCTGCACAGTATGTAAGCGGTACTTAGAGTCCCCGCCCGAGTATAGGCCTTAGTTTTATATATTTTATAGGTCCTACAAAAGACCTATAAAATATAGGGTTTTTTAATCCTCCCCTAGCAGCCATTTATTCAATTTTATATATTTACATTCAACAACATGGACCTGTGGATAGTAGTTGCTACCCTGGGCGTATACGGATGATATCGCCAGCACACCATTAAGTTTGCAGGGCTCATAGGGTACTGATTGGCCATGGAAGTTGGTTGTGATTGCGTCCCCATAGTATTTGAGCTTTGTATTAATATACTGGTCTTTTTTGACCAGCTCAGTCGTCAATTTTTGGGATATAAGCTCCTCAATCTTGTTCCAAATTTGTCGATACTTGGCGATCCAATCAAGGTATTCCTCAAAATCAATGCTCATCGCCGGCACGGCATTTGTATTGTATTGACTCACCCCATTGGACCAGACCCCAGGTGTCTTTACCCTGAGTGCCACTACAAGGTCTCGTGTATGATATCCTATAATGTACCGTTGATCAGCGCCTTTGTTGGAAGGAACGGGGCCTGACACTGTCAGGTGTTCCATATTAATATCATTGATATCTGTAAAGGTAGTCGCAAAGTTATAGAATTCTCGGGGTTTCACAATTTCATTTTCAAATTTCAGCATCTTGTTTATTGAATTTCAAACGACCCCAGAGAATTACATGTCATCGTACATACGCAACCACCCCCGTTGTAGGTGATATATTCATGATAACAGGAATAGCATAGCATTTTACCACTTACCTTGAACCTTCTGCCGCATGTACACCTATCATATTGATCTAATAGATGTTCACAATCCTTACATTTAACGCACATTTATTACTATCTTACAACTATGCTGTAAGATAACCTTGACCTTAAGCCCATAATTTTTCAAGAACGGCCTTTTCATCCTCTGAAAAGCACCAATCGATGACTCTATCAGGATGCCAGTCTACCGGTGCTAGCTCGTCCCTAATTCTGGCCCTTCCCATCTTCCGCTGATGGTAGGCGGTCCAAGGATTTTTATGATGGTCCCGGGTCATATATATATACTCTGTCTTGAACTTATCCGGCACGTATGTGAACGTCAGGGGCTTCTCCTCAACACACCAATTGCACATGTCCTGCGTCTTGAATTGATCCGGGACAAATTTAAGCATAAGGGGATCCTCCCCAACAGCCCGGTCGCACATGTCCTCCGTCTTGAACTGATCTGATACAAACTCGAGCATTTCGGGATCATTTTCAACAACCTCATTACACATGTCCTCCGTCTTGAACTGATCCGGGACAAATTTAAAGGTCCAGGAATAACTTTCGACAGCCCAATTGCACATGTCCTCCGTCTTGAACTGATCCGGGACAAATTGGAGTATATAAGGATCCTCATTGGCCGCATTGTTGCACATGTCCTCCGTCTTGAACTGATCCGGGACAAACTCAAGCATTTCGGGATCATTTTCAACAACCTCATTACACATGTCCTCCGTCTTGAACCTGTCCGGCACATGTTCGAGCACCCAGGGATCCTTTTCAACAGCCTTGTTGCACATGCCTTGCGTCATGAACTGATCTGGTACAAACATGAGCACAAGGGATTTTTAAGAACAGCATTATTGAACATATGCTGTGTTAAAAAACGTTCGGGTGTCTGTACAAGCAGGCGTGGGTTTTTAAGAACCGACGCATAGAACTGATAATGGTACTCTATATCCTTAAGGACTATATCAAGTAGGGTAGTCTTATTTAACGCTGAATAACTTTGAAGGCCTCTCTTTTTGGCAACCTCTTTAAGTTGATTCAAAGTCAATCTTTCCATCTCTATCTTTATTGTATGGATTTTAACATCGTCGGAGTATTTCATTGTGGTCAAAATATTTATGGATATATGATGACGTCATCAATGTGCGGTGGAATTTTAGGGGAATTGCGCTAGAAATATTTTGACTCATTTGCAGCATTGATTTTTTGATATATAGGAAATATGATGATATTTATGGGAATATCATCATATTTATGGGATTTGCGCTAGAATTTTTTGACTCATTTGATGAATTATAGGGATAAACATGGTATGGTACCGCAGGGTATTGAATTATAGGGATAAGTATGGTATGGTATCGCATGGTACCGCATGGTATTGGATTTATTGGGGTTTATGGACTTGCTGTGACGTGTGTGCGTGTGCGCGTGCGTCTGTGCGCGACTGCGCTAGAACATACATTTCCTTATCTCTTTTATAACAAATCAAGTCCGTCAACTAGTCAGGACCAAGGCTTCCTTCACAGATCGTGAATGTTAAGAGGCTTTGGAAACAAGGTTGGGACTACAAGACTTGAAGTAGTGGTAGAAAGAAATGAATACAACTTGTAAACGATGTACATACAGCAAAAAACAATAACTATATTGATTTCGTGCGTTGATCAAACCCTTTTTTCTTTAATCACTTATTTGGGCCAATTATTTATTTATTCTTATTTTTAAGATGTTATATTCAACTTTTTGTTCAAGAAAAATCTCACACCAGTTCTTTCGCACACTTGAAAGGCAGGTGAAATATATTAATTTATATTTGTATTATAACATTCTATTTTTAATATCTGTTAACTTTTATATGTTTAAAAAATTCATTAGCTACTTTTTAGATTATATATTCTGCGCATGTTGACGTCATCAGGAGGTGTTTTGGTCGCCGTTTTAAATCCTCAACCATATTCAAACTTTTCTAAATTAATTCAAGTATGTTATCTTAAAGTGTTTTCTCTAAAAACGAAATGTCTCATTAATAAAACTCTTTTGCCACTATAATGTTTAAAAATAGTTTCTCGAAACAGCACATATTTAAAGGGGTTCTGTGGTAGATTTGAACAATAAGCTGTATTATTATGTTATGTAAAATGTTATTAATTCATTCTTTCTGAGCGCTGTGACCAGATCGGTATCCGAACCTCCCTTAGTTGACAACAATATCGAACCAGTTCCTTTTGGAATTCTTTTGTCCTCCAACAATAAACTAACGGTATAAGGGAACTTGACGAAAAACAGATCACGTTGACGGCCACTCCTGCCAACGTCACGTGACATCTCGTCATGCAATGCGAACAAAATTGATCTATTATGTAGAATATACCTAACGGACCCCAGCAAATGAGATATACAATTAATAAAAACCCTGAAGTCTTTGTCGCTTTAATTTCCATAGCTAAACGAAATGTTTTAAATTTTGAAAACATTTTTCGATCTTTGTCTTGGTTAGTTATGTCGATTTGTCCGTCTCGATCACTTTTATCTTTAAAACTTCCACTCTCACTATGCAAACTTTCTTGTTGACGGAAATCTTTTAGTGCCATAGACGCGGCTAACTTCCATAGCGTGAAATAGTTAAAGGAAGTTATAAGAAAAGGAAGAATATTGAAGAACAATAAAACACTTATGCCCCATGTTTCTTCTAATGTATAGTTACAACCATCATTGTCAGGTTCTCTGTCAAAAAATGTTAAAGGCATTAGATCAGTAAAGATTATGGTGCACCAAGCACATACAATAACACCAATGATTATCCGCTTTGTTGAAATTTGCCGGTACCGATATGGATACTTGATAGCGAACAATCGATCAAAACTAACCAAAAGCAAACTAACTTGCATGATGTGTCCACATAGAAAGTACGGAAATCTGTAAATATCGCATAGCCATGGCACTTTATTAGGATGCGAATGGGTTATAGTACCTGTTATAAATAATGGCGCCACAATTATAGCTTGTATCAACGCACCAAACAAAAAACTTACGATGGAATAATTTGCCGGTCGACGAAGTTTCTTACGTGACAATATGACAAATATAGTCAGAAAATTAATGATTGTTCCTGATATACTAAAAAAGCATACAACATAAACAACTGCCTTTCTATCGTAGTGCCAGTTTTCTATCACAGTGCTATTCGTACTGTTATCAATCATATCGACTGCACAAAAGCAGACGCGATGCTTTATTTTTGTGATGTATGTAGATACATGTGAGTAATCACAGTTAAAAAATTGATTTCTTTCAGCCGGAATTCATCAGTGAAAAAACCCTGATACTCGATGTTCTCCCTCGTAGAGATTTCCTTTTTGATTAGGCCGTCGCATTGCCTTTTTTGTTGAAAAATAGGAAGGAGTTCTCCTCAGTTTTCTCTGTAACAAAGAATATAAATATAGAACGTTATTATTTTTCTAAAAAAAGAAACCACCTGTTCTTATCTTTTTGTGCAGTTTTTTAAACAGTTTTTACCGGTAACCGAAAAGAGAATAACGACTGTCTGCCATTTAACGTCCATTCCCCCACTCGAGTTTAAGTAGTACTAAGTAGTACTTTAGCTCTGCCCTTGGCTGGGGGAGAAAAAGAAGGAGGTGGTTCAAGAAATGCAAAGGTTTATAGTTCTTTTCGCATCACTTAAATACATTATTTAGCTGTTGGATAATTGCTTTAAAGCAAGACTGAGTTACCATAGATTTACTTTTTTTCTCATGTACAGTTGAGAAGGCAATGCAAAGCAAAAAAGTTCTCAGAATTTTTTATTTCTGCCGGCGAAGGCGGAATCTTTAATATCGCTTGGGAAGATAGATAGGTAGATAGATAGATAGATAGATAGATAGATAGATAGATAGATAGATAGATAGATAGATAGATAGATAGATAGATAGATAGATAGATAGATAGATAGATAGATAGATAGATAGATAGATAGATAGATAGATAGATAGATAGATAGATAGATAGATAGATATATAGATAGATAGATAGATAGATAGATAGATAGATAGATAGATAGATAGATAGATAGATAGATAGATAGATAGATAGATAGATAGATAGATAGATAGATAGATAGATAGATAGATAGATAGATAGATAGATAGATAGATAGATAGATAGATAGATAGATAGATAGATAGATAGATAGATAGATAGATAGATAGATAGATAGATAGATAGATAGATAGATAGATAGATAGATAGATAGATAGATAGATAAGGCTAAAGGCTAAAGCTTAAATCCTCGTTTTGACAGATTTTTTTCTGAGAACTAAAATGAGTTTTAAGCCAATAAGAATCCTAACAGTGCAACAAATTGTTTTATTATCCAATGAACAATACTTTATTTTAAAGTTTACAATCGAAAGTTAATGCTCGTGCAGTGTAGCATAATGAAGATCGTCTTATAATACGCCATCTTTGATGTTATATAATTACGTAATTTCCTTCTGTACTACAATTTTGTAAGCACGTAGACTAAAGCTATATTCAGCAGAACTAATTAAGGTGGTAGTAAACACTTCTTGGCGTAAATTTTAGGGAAAAATTTTATTGACTTGTTTTATTCAAAATTTATCGTAGATTTCAAAAATATATAGCTTTAATACCATAAATATTGTAAAAGTATCAATAAATAGGATTTTACAGGCCATGGTATTAGGATTGAAAAAAAACTCCTTAAAAAAAGTATTTTATACCCTCTCTTCTTTGCGTCATTTGGGGGTTTAAACAAGTAAACAAGTGTGTATAGGCCTAATAGAAAGACATAGTGTAGACTGGCCTTTATGCAAACGGCAATCTGGAAGTCACAGCTTAAAAACACTAGGATTTTCGTTTTTTCAACCGAAAGATGTGTGTTGTGAGAGACTAAATGGCAACCACAGATCCTAAAGAAAGTTGATTTACTGCATCAGAAACGTTTAGTTAACAAGTAAAAAGTTTATTATTGGATGTATAACATTATCATCTGCCTTTTTGCTGGATAAAACTAATATAAGATGCCTAGAGACAGAGCAAGAAAAAGAAAACGAAAGTTCCAAGGCAACAAAAAATTATGTGAATCTGCTTCAGCGAAAAAACAGAAGAACGACTTGTCATGTGCTAGTGCAAACAAAATCAACATCCCTGAAACCTCTTGTGGCAATGACAATGACAACTATAATGTAATTTTAAACTTTGGGATTTTGAAACAGCTGTTAGAATTGTTTTTACAATGCCCTCGGTGCCAAAAGAATGACGTATGTTTATTGAACGATCTTTCAAAGCGACAGGGATTTTCTTATCGGCTGGTTATCAACTGCAACGATTGTTTATTTGAAAAGTCCTTATACAGTTCTGAAGTGTCTTCTGTGAAAGCACTCACTGGGAGAGCTCCTTTTAAAATAAATCTTCAGACTGTATTGTCTTTTCGAGAAATTGGAAAAGGCTATCAATCCATTGAATTGTTTTCAGCGCTGATGAACATGCCACCGGCTTTTTCTAAACCAACTTACACCAACCTAAATGACATTTTACACACCACTTACAAGAAAGTTGCTGACAAATCAACTGCCTCTGCTGCTGAATGTCTTAGAAAAAAAGCAGGCGATGTAAATGAAATTCAAAATTGTCAAGTTTCGGTTGATGGCACGTGGCAGAAAAGAGGTCACGCATCTATAAACGGTGTCGTGACTGTAATTTCTACTGACAGTTTAAACGGTAAATGTTTAGATGCTCATGTGATGTCTAAAAACTGTTTTGGGTGTAAAATGTGGCACAAAAAAAAAATTCACAAGGGTATAATGATTGGAAGGCAAACCATGTGTGTCAGGCAAATCATATTGGCAGTTCAGGTTCAATGGAAGCTGCTGGCGCTAAGGAGATTTTCCATCGCTCTGTTGATAGAAACTTACTCCGATATACTGAGTATATAGGTGATGGAGACACTTCATCGTTCTCTGTAGTGTCAGAGTCAAAGCCCTACGCCGATTACAACATAACAAAATTGGAGTGTGTCGGTCATGTGCAAAAACGACTTGGGACACGTTGTCGTAATCTGTGCCAAAAATTGAAGGGAAAAATACTTTCGGATGGTAAACGTATCAATGGGAAAGGTAGATTAACGGAAAAAGCCATTAACACCTTGCAAAACTATTACGGTATGGCAATTAGGCAAAATGTTAATAACCTATATAAAATGAAAAAGTGTGTATATGCTGTGTTATATCACAACAGTAACATTGCAGATTTGATTACTCGTCATCAATTCTGTCCTAGAGATGTCAACTCTTGGTGTTTGTGGCAATCTGATCAAATTACTGGTAAAAGTACATACAAACCCAAACTTAGTCTCCCATTAGCGTTGAAAACTGAACTGACTGGCATATTTAGAGATTTATCGAGTGAAGAATTGCTTTCAAAATGCACGCATGGAAAGACACAGAACAATAATGAGTCACTGAATGGAGTAATTTGGAAAAAATGTCCAAAGTCAGTGTATGTGTCAAAGAAGATACTTGAATTAGGTGTCTACTCTGCAATAATCGAGTTCAATGATGGTTCCTGTGGTCTAAAGCCTGTTTTTGATTTACTTGGTTTCAACAATTTGTGCTTTCTACAAAATCGGTTAGCGAAACGCGACACCAGCAGAATTAACGCCATGAAGAGGAAATCAAGTGAAGCCGGGATTTCTCAAAGAAAACACCTAAGAGCTGTTCGGAAAGGATTCATAGACACAGAGAAAGAAAATGAACCCAAACCATCATACTCTACAGGAGATTACTAGCTTTTTAGTTCTAGTTTTGTAATTTTTTATTTGTATTTATTTTTAAAGTTTGATTATCTCGCTTTTAAAATTTGCTCGTATTTCGCTTAGTTTTTACGCCATTTCTCTTCGTAGCTTTGACCAAATTGTTTCAAATTTTCAGGATAGGTTCAGTAGATATATGGCTAGGAGACATAGTAAAAAGAGGTTGATTCAACTGAGCAAAGCAGAATAAAATATCTCTGTTTATCCTATATTATTAGTAAAAAATAGAATTTTGAATTTTTTGTGAATATCTTTTGATGGGTTAGTTTTCTGCCAATGATTTTACTATGTCTCCTAGAGCATACTGCAAGGAAAAGATGTGGAAAGTTTGAGCTACAAAACTTTTTCTAATTAGAAGATATCCTGTAAAAACTTTTTGAACTTTTTGACCTGTTTCCGGGTTAAGCGAGACAAAAATATATGTTTTTTTAATATTTTTTCATGGAAATGTATTTTTCCAGTTCTAAGCTATCTTTAAATTGCAGAAAGATAACCAATATATTAATATTTTAAAATTTGGTTTTAAAGGTTTACTACCACCTTAATTATCAATGAATTTTAATTTAAAGAGGAATTGTTGAGGCTGGATATTTTTGGTGAAAGATAATGTATTATAGCTATAAAATCGTGACAAGACAAGTCACGATTTTATATCTATTTTCAGATTATTGCTAATGGCGGAAATCTTTAAGCCGCAGGGCTTCTTGTTTATTATTGCAACAAAGGTAAATCTTGATTTAAAGCTTGGCGAGTCACAAGCGAATGAGATAAGAGAAGTTTAACCTTAATCCCATTTTTATTCTCCTCTCTGCAGCTACGCTGTCGTGTGTTGACTGACGCAATAAGAAATTGAGTGCAGAATTTATAAAGGTCTTAACGAGAAAATTGTTTAAATGCTCTTTCTATGCAGGATTTTTTCGCTGTCTTTCCCAAGTACATCTAAATTTTGGCAGCTGTACATATGGTTCATCGGGCTGGCTCGCTTCCGAGATCTCGCCATGGTCTAGATAAAACCTTATCTTATAAAGAACGTGTGTTCATATGACGCGAGCCAGCCTTGCTGGGATCTCGGTTGTTTCTATCGAGATCTCGGCAACGCGGTATGGAAAACTTATATACATGTACGTGGGACAAAATCCAGTTTTGCTATAAGAATAGTCATAAGAAATGACTCTTATGACTATGCTATAAGTACAGAAAAACAAATATGAGCGGAGAGAAATGTTATTTTCGAAGAAATAAGTAAAAAAGGTTTTTTAAACTATACACAGAAATCAAGATCTTCGATCGAGAAAATTCTTTGACAAAAAAGTTGTCTACTTATTTTTCTTCGAGATACTTTATGACTTTTTCAGAGCAAGATCATATTGGGAAAACACCGAAGAAAAAAACGTGTTGCGCGTGTCAACTCACTTAACTCTGGCGTGAGAAAAGGGGTTGGAAACGAAGATGGTTGGTTCAGAATATTTTTGGTGTAGTTACTACATCGCTCTATACCCGCGAATAACAGTCAAGATGGCAGAGCTTGTGTTTTTGTTTTTCTTTTTTTGATCGCTTTGTCAAGTCAAAATTGTTTTTATTAGGAGGGTTTCCAATCGCACGCCTCTCACGAAATGGTCTGGCACTATAATAATTTTCTGAAATATACCGTAACATTTATATATGTCAAGTGTTTTCATTTAAAATATTGTCTCCAAAGCTAAGTGTAGCTATCTGATATTAACGCACCGAAAAAAAGCGCTTGAACAGCGTTGGGTTTGGCATTTAGTAAAAGTCCGTTTAAACGAGATCTGATGTGAACTCAACCAGAAATTTAAACGGTCCATCCTGAAATGAAGTGCATTTCCGATAACTGCACATTCTATAAAGTTAATTTGATATCATGTTAATGCTTCACAAATTGCATGAAGCTTTTTTTTTCTCCAAACGTAGACAGAAAAAAAGTGTTTCTAAGATCAAAAGTTGAGGATTAATTTTGTTTAAAATTTTCCTAGCAACAGAAAAAATTTTGTTCAACGTTACAAAAAACAATGCACTGGATTTTTTTTTTATCATCCATGTATATTAGAAGGATTTAAATTACTTTCGATATAATTATAATGAAATCATCATCATCATCATCATTCTCGGCTTAACGTCCGTTTTCCATGCTAGCATGGGTTGGACGGGGTATATTAATGACCCTCTTCCAATCTGACCTAGACTGTGTTAGATCTAAACTCAACTTCCTCTGTATCAAGTCTGTCCTTATAACCTCCTGCCAAGTCTTTCTCGGTCTGCCTCTGGGCTTTGCCCCAGGAACTATCAAGTCTCTACACTTTCTTACCCAATTATCCTCCTCCATTCTTTCCAAGTGCCCCAGCCAATTCAATCTTCTTATCTGGATAACATCTTTAATTCTACGGATACTTAGCCTGCTTCTTAGCTCATCTGAACTCTTTCTGTCTCTCAGACTGGCGTTACACATCCACCTAACCATTCTCATATCATTCCTTTCTAAACGGTCAAGATCTTCCCGCTTCACTGCCCATGTCTCACTACCGTACAACATAGCACTTCTTACACAGGCCTCATACAACCTACCTTTTACCTCAATTGACAAGACTCTGCTAGTCAACAAAGGCAGTAACTCTCTGAACTTTTTCCAAGCAGAACCTATCCTGCAAGTAACACTTCTTCCAACACCCCCTTCACTGCCCAACATATCACCTAAGTAACAGAAGTTCTCAACTATCTCTAACGAGCCACTGTTGTGCATCATTAAAGCTGGAAATACTTCATTCTCTATAATCTCTATAAGTATATATTAATATATATACTTATATATAAAAAAATGTGTGTGTGTGTGTGAAAACAATACAAAACAAAACTTTTCCTATTTCTCAATATCACCTACCATCGCGACGCATCGAAACGGATTTTGTTACGATAATAGATCCTTGTTAAATCATGACAATTAATTGTTTTTTATATAAATACACGTGATACATCGCATATCGAGGGAGTTCACTCTTGTGAAATGCTTCATATATGTTAAACAACCTTTTTCCAGTAATGTCCAGTAAGTCACAAGGGTTAATTTGTTATGATTTGCCATAATGTCAAATTTATTTATTTATCATTTTCTGGTAAATTTGAGAAGTAATTTGCAGACATTTTCATTAGTGCTATCTAAAGTTTAATTTTCTTCGTGAAATGTGATTTTTTATGCTTTACCTCCTCATTTTTAAGCTTTTTTTATTAGGATCTGTAAATAAAAGTAACAATTAAAAAACAATTCTTTTTAAAAAGGAAGAAATGCTTAATTTAACCACTAGCGAAAAGAACGGCATAATTAATTAAATATAAATTGCCGTTTTTAAAAAAAATGTGATTTACTCACAAGTGATATAAAACTGTTTTAATGATCCGTATAGATATGCTCTTGATAAACAATATGTTATTTTCTGTGCTTGAATTATGGTTTGTCTTTTCGCTTGTGGAAAGCATGATTAGTTACAAGTCAATTTGACTGTTCATTTTTATATCCTGACAGTCAAATGTCAAATTTCAGTGACCAGTGGTCGTTGACCAGCCGTTATTTTGAAGATTGTATTCCACAAATTATTTAAATAGTAATACTTGAAATAAAAATGATAATAGTAAATCTCTGTATTTATATCTTTACAACAATTGCTAAATTTTTCGCTATAAGGTGACCTGCCATAGACTAGCTCCTGCTATTTGTTTGGTCTCCTGGCTGCCATAATGGTAAATCTTTAATATGAACTCATTATCATCTTATGTCTCATCTCTACACAATTTTTGTCTTCTTTAGTCCGTTCTCTAGACATTATGTATTTGTTTACAATTTGATTCTGACCCATCTTCAAAAAAATTTTTGAAAATGGGAATGTTGTGGCAATCCTAGGGTCTGTCTCACCTTGCAACATTTGAACTTTAGTCTGTGAGTCTTTAGCCTGGCCAATTTTATGACAGTTGCTTAGAATCATTTGTCAATTGGGCTTGGCCCATATGACGGGTTTTGAAAATTTCAATAGGCATGCATCGATAGTTGGGCCTGGCACATCTTATGACAGATGCTATAGAGTCCAAGTGATGACAGTCTCCTTAAGGTCTTAAAGTGAAGTGAGTCAAAAGGTTGTTCTGGCCTATATCTAATGATGGTCTCTTAAAGGCTCAGAGTGATATACGTGCCAATAGGTTGACCTCTCACATTCTATAATGATCTTTTAGGCTCTAATTAATGTGTGTGACTTGTTGGGTGTGTTTCATCTGGAGGCAATTACCTACATTTGTCCAAAGTTTGGCTGGGCTTTTCAATAGATGGGCTGTCCCAAGTGTGAACGCAATGGCCTGTCCCAAGTGCAAAAATTATGAAATACAGAAAAACGGAAGGATATACAACATTACAGTTAATAAAACATTAAATTTATAATGCATTGCATGTTAAACAAAGATATGAGGTTACTCTTTCTGCCATTTTGGAAGTAGAGCTATTTTAAGCTTTAACAGGATGTTTTCTCATCATTTTATAACGAACTAATAAATATTATGCTTCGAAAGGCCATGTGATATTTACAAGCATATTAAAGTTTGTTTACAGGACATGAACTCTATTGTTTCCAACATGCAAAAACAGCGTGTATTTATTTATATAATATTTCTTTTCTTTATATCTAAGGGGTGAAAGACAATATTTTAATGTATTTTATTTTACGAATTGCCTAATTGTTTTTGATATTTAGTGTTGTTAATTAATAAGATGCCTGAAAGAATTGTGTATAAATCAGTTTTTCCACCAGAGCTTGATGACTATGAAGATAAAAATGAAAAGCTGGGCGAAGGTATGTGAAATTGTGTTTTAGTGTTATCAGAGTTTTATTAGCAGATAATAGCAACCCTATTTTTTCAGGTGGGTTTGCAGAGGTGTATTTGGCTGAACATAAACAAACTGGAATGAAGGTACACATATTATTTGAAAGTATCCAATTCTTATAATTTTGAAAGATGGTAAAATATATATAGACTTAATTTTGACTTATTAGGTTGCTGTAAAAGTTATGAATAAAGCAATGTTGGAAAATATGGTAATATGGCATTTTTGTTGTTGCTGCATATTTGAATTGTATAAAAATTATAATGGAGATAAATGCCATTAAGATGACAGCATTAAGGTGCGAGCAAAACTTTTATAAACTAAAGTTACATACGATCTAAAGAAGAATCGCATCAGCAAAAAGTACGTCAGGAATTTTTATGAACATGTCTGCCTTCACCTCATCAACTGTCGAGTCCTGACCTTAATTAGAAAGGCTGATATAAAAGCTTATCATGCTTAGGGGAACCTTGGTTTGATTTAAAATTACTTACTATTGCCTTTGAAACTAGTAAGTTTCTCAGTGAGGGTGTTACAAAGATTTAAATCATGAAGATACCATCAAAATTAAGTTTGCATTGTGTAGCCACCTGCAACATTTTGTTTGCATAATTTTCATTCTGAACCAATCAGAATGTTTGAAAACCATATGATCTTACATATGCGGAAGTTTATTTACAAGTCATTTCACAAGTCATGCTAGAATAATCAGATTCTAGCATGACTTGTGATTTTATACAGGGTATCTGAAAAGGTGAACATTCAAGGAGTTTCAGCTATTATGTGATTCCCTTTCACTAATTAAAAGAATTTTTAAATATAAGTGAAAATTTGATTCTCTGGCCAAATTTTTCACAAACATTATATAATTTATTCCATTATTTTTTTAGTTTAATACTTGTAACTTGAAGTGTCCCAATCCTTTTTTTTTTTTTTTTTTTAATGAATCTGGTTTTTCAATATATTAACCTTTATGCAGTGCAAATGCTGAAATTTGTTCCTTGATTAATTGCTAAGCTTTGATTGAACAATAGCAACTATTTAGATTTTGTTTCCCAATTAATCATCAGTTAATTTTTTCTTAATTCCTGGAAATTTAGCATGGTTGGATCTTCAAATAATTTTGTCCTGGAAAAATAAGAAAAATGTCATGGGAAGTCCTGGAATGTCCTGGAATTTACATTTTAATTTAGGCCAGTTTACTAGGAGGTTTTGCCTGGTACACTAAGTGGGTTGAGGAAACTATAATCTTTTAATGATGCATGTGTCCAAGAATTAACAAGCCTTTAATAACCTTGAAAAAGCTATTCCTACATAGAGCTTTATTGCTTTTTTCATTTAATGCTGTTGAACTTAATTGTCTCTATTAATATCCTTAGGCATACTAAAATAATTAGGTTATTTTTTTTGGACCAATTGGTTTCAACAAATTAACCTTAATTGTTTGCATTTACAGTGTAAAGGTTTTACACATCTATTGTTTACTGTATTTTAACATTTTGACCTTTTCTTTAGGGAGATTTACACAGGGCATACCGAGAAATTGATGCAATGAAAAGATTGGGATGTCATCAACATATATGTCAGCTGTACCAAGTTGTTGAAACTGATAAAGATATACTCTTAGTTTTAGAAGTATGGTAACTAATTTATTAGTAACACTGTCAAACCTTTACTGTCCAGCATCTGCTGTCAATGTGAAAACCTTTTTAACTTTAAATCAATGAAAAATGCAAAAACAATCTTCCTAGCACTTTGTTGATGTGTAAAGAATAGAGTGGGACTTAAATAGATTTACGATTGCTGATAGTCTGGGTGAGGGTTTCTGCACTGACCCGGTCGGTCGATTTGGATTTGATTTTATGTTGTCTTTTTCAAAGCATACCTTTCTAACACAATAAATTTTTCTTTATTTGAGGGAGTTAGGAAGGGAAGGCCTTTCAATTAAATTATAAAATATCTGAAAATATATTTCTAACATTTGTAAAATATCAATTGATCTGTATGCCTTGCCTTCAATTTCATCTTTACTTTGTTAAAGTAGCTATTGTGATTTCATTATAGAAGGACTAATAATACCCACAAAGGAAATTTATCTTTTATGTCTGCACAATTTTCACTGTGCATAAAACAGATTACCTAACAGAAAATTTTTGTGATTGTATAAGGTCAAATCTTTCCACTCAGTGCTATTTTATTGATCCAGGTGACGACAAACACAAGTATTTTTAAGTTCAGCCTGAGACCTTAGTATCAACTAGCATGACCAGGAGGGTTGACTCTATTTGACCTTTGAAAGCTTTTTTAATGCTCTAATGCAAATATGATAATTGGATGACAGACTATTTGTAAACACAAAAATATTTAAAGTAAAAAATCTTTATTTCTTGGTCTATGCAACATCTTGTTTTATTGAATTCTTTCAGTATATATCTGGTGGAGAGCTGTTTGATTATATCGTGTCTCGTGAAAAATTGTCTGTAAGTATAACTCCATGTATTCCAAAACAAAAATGTCCACTGTTTAAATTATAATCATTATTTCTTATAGGCTGTAACATAATTAAAACCTGTTTATTGTTTTTTGTCCCTAGGAAAAGGAGAGTAGAAGCTTCTTTCGTCAAATTGTATCAGCTGCTGCTTATATCCATTCTAAAGGATTGGCTCATCGAGATCTAAAACCAGTAAGTTTACTAATTTGTAAATAGCTTCTCTTACTAAAAGCTGGAATTAAAATGCCTAGTTTGTTTTCGAAAAAAGTTACAAATTATGCACTCAATATAACTACTGCACAATTTTTAAATTTTTGTTTTGTGGTCTTAAAAGCTACTACTATGCAAAATGTGACATCAGCAAGTAATAGAAGATACAATTTGCGTTACAGCAACTTAAAAGGTGTATCATTGCACTGCCCAGGGTCGCTAACAATCCAGAAAACCTTAAGAACCTGGAAAAGTTGCATAAAAAAATCAGAGAAATGTCACAGAATTTAGTAAATTTTTCAAAAAGTTAAAAAATTTTGTTGTGTAAAAATCAGCTGTCAACTATCTGAGTGCAAATTGAATATTGCCCTGAGTGCAAATTGAATATTGCCTAGAGTGCAAATTGAATATTGCTTTGAAATTCTTGTTTTTTGTAAACGCATTTTACATCACATTTTTTATATAGAACGTCAAATTTCAGCTGAAGCTGTATTTGCTTATTTTTTTACACTTCAGATGTTCTTATTTGTGTTTTTCTGAAAAAGTTGCGATACTGAATTTGTTTTTTAGATGGTATTAAAGTTTATCTTATTTTAAAAAGATACGTAAATATTCGTAAAAAAACAGTAAATAATTGTTTTTAGTAAGGCCGTCCTTAAAAAAATTTTCGTTTGCCGTTTTCCGACCGACCTTCGCAACTTCTCACTGACCACAAAAAGTTTGGGTCGGGATTTTTCAATATTTTTTTATTTTCCCAGTATTTCGCCGGTTTCCGACCCAAAAACATTTAAACTACCGACTCAAATTATTTGTCCAAAAAGTATAAGTATAGTTTAATAAAAATATAGCAAAAAAATCGCTAAGCAGATGAATAATCAAAACAACAGAGTATGCCGCGATAGCGCACTTCAAGCGGCTACCACATTTGTTTATATTTATCGGTACCGTATGTATTTACGCTGACGTGTTTTAAGTTAGTAAAGATGGAGTTGATGTTTGCTGTGACTGTTGTGAAGCGCTCAGCTTTAAGAACATTGGTTCTTCTTAAAAACAAGCTATTAAGCTTGACGAAGAACAACTTTTCAAGATATATTGACATTAGCATGTTCCAATATGTCCACTCGTTTAGAAAAGTCTGAAGTAACAATTGAACTGACAACAACATCTGATAATAGCAGTCCATGTTGGATTTTTTTTGTCTGATGAAAAAGTAAAAAAAAATATTCTGCCGACCGACCGACCCTGCAACAAAACTACGAGTCGGAAAACGGCAAACCAACAATTAATTAAGGACGGCCTAATTCTAAATCTGAGTACGTTCTTAATATGTTCTTAATATTTGGCAAAATATCTTAAGGTTCTTTAAAAAAACGTGTTTACGAGGAGGAATTTACATTTTAGTCATGAAATTGGTTGTCCACCCTGCTGTCAACAAAAAGTAATTTAGATATGTTTTAGAACATAGTAATTGCCATTTTTACAGGCATAGCTTTGGACACAATTTATTTATTTTGTGCAAGAAGCAGATCCAGCTTGATAAAAGTTTTCTAAACATAATTTCTGCTCTAAAAATGTGCAAACTTAATAATGTACAGATAAGTTATTGTTTACAGCGTTCACTTAAAACAGGCAAAATGTCACAGCATAGACACTATAAAAAAGGAAAGCAAGCAGTTCAGTTTTCTACCAATATAGTTAAACTGGTGTACATACAAGCTAATGCTTTAATACTTCAACTTGAAGGCATACCTGGACATCCATATAATTAAATTGGCCTGTTCCATGACAATTTTATTTTGATGATAAAACAAAAAGAAGAAAACAGAAAACAAAAAAACAAAAACAACAACAAACAAAACAAAAAAAGAAAAAGAAAACAAAAGAAAAGAAAAAATTGGGCGTAATTCCAGTTAAAGATGGTTGTTTTTTGTTTAAGCATCTTGAAAATAAATGTCCCTGCAACATTGGAAACACTAAATGTCTTAAATTAATTATTTCTAGGAGAATATGCTGCTTGACAGTAATAATGTAAGTTTTTCTGTAACTTATACTTCTACACACATGTTCATTTATTCGAATATGGTTACCTTTGCCACTTAAAATGTATTTCCTGATTCCTTGTATTTTTTAAACTTTGAAAACATCCCAACGAAAAATGTAGGAGTTCATTCAGTACATCATTGTTTGTAAACATTACTTGGGTAGTATGTGCAAGAACACAAATCTTTTAAACCCCTAAGAATATAATTTAGTGGACTAATCATATTATTTTGTCAATAGAAATCGCCAATTTTAAACAGCATCTGTTTTCTTGTTTCAAATAATCTGTGGACATGCTAAGCACTGGAATGCATGCCATGATGCAAACAAGGTTTATCATAATACCAGAATGCATTCGAAGTTGGATTATAGTTTGTTCTCTGCCTTCTGTTGGTGTATTTTATAAAGCAACTGACATTTTTGATTTTTTTACTGATTTATTCATTAATTAGGGCTATTAGGGCCATTATGCTTAGTTCCTTAAAGAAATGGGATTGTAAGCTTTACCCCATGTAAAGCTTACATGGGGTAAAGCCTTTGCCTGCATGGCCACCAACAGACGTACAAGAAATAACTAATGTACGAAGAGATAAGGCTAATTTGTGAACCCCTATGAATATAAAAACTTGAAATAACAATGATTAATATTCTAGAGGGAAGTGAATTCTCTCCAGTCTCTTTAAAGAAGCTTAAAACTGTTTACATGATACACTTTGAGTAAAAAACCACTTTGGCTTAAATTTCACTATGGTTTTTTTATTAAAGTTAAAATTCACTTCGGCTGTAAGAAACTCATGTAAATATGCTGAAATCAAACTCATGCTACTACGCAGGAGCAGTTATCACATGTTTGGCGTTGATGACGGTAGTCATAGTTTAATATTCCCTTAGTTTAATATTCCACTTTTGTGTAAACGCTGTTGTTTTATAATCAATACAGAAAATCAGTTCTTAATTTTTTGCATTTTTTTTTCTGCTTTAGAGTATCAAGATTATAGATTTTGGTTTATCTTCTAACCCGAAAACAAACATTCTTCAACCACTTGCGACATGTTGTGGTTCACCTGCTTATGCTGCGCCTGGTATGAAATGTCTTCCAAGAGATTATCGCTTTCTCTTATAATTGATTTGTAAAATTTATATAAATACCCTGTTTCTGTGGATTTTTTTGTCTATAATAGTCATTCGTTCTTGGAATGTGAATCCTTTCTCAACCTAGTAAAGGAAATAAAGCACCAAAACTTCAATTATAGTCAATACTTCTTGCCCGCCAAAACATGTCTTCTGACTAATATAATTTATTACAGTGTTTAGGTTTTAACGTAATGGTATACATTTTTAGAGTTGATATCTGGGAAGTCATATTTTGGTCCAGAGGTATGTTTATATTTTAACTTTTTGAGATGTATCATTTGATTGCCTGAAAACGTGTGCAAAAGGTGTTAATCCTTACTTTTCTGTACTTAAAATATTGTCATATTTTTTCTTGTTTAAGGCTGATCTTTGGAGTCTCGGTATTGTTTTGTATGGATTACTAAATGGCTTTCTTCCATTTGATGTTGACGATGATGAACCCACATATGCATTGTATGAAAAAATTAAAGTACGGAGTTCTCGATTGTGGGTTGTGTTTTTATATTTAAGATTTTTAGAGCAGAAGAACTACTCCATTTTTAAGTTAACAATGATTATTTTTTATCATGTATAAGTTAGATACATCAGTTTCTTTTTCGATAAAAAAAATTCTTTCTGTAATCTTTCTTTTAGCTGGGTGATTTTGAAGTTCCAGAATGGTTAAGCCCAAGTATGTATTTCAACGTACAAATAACAACGATAATATTTATGTGAATCATTCTTGGTACTTTTAAATTTTTTTAATTTAGGGAGTGTTCAAATATTAACAAGATTATTACAAGTATGTAGCTTTTTTAAAAGTTGAAAACATTTGTAAGAATTCTTTTTTCAGGACAGTTTGAACGCAGTTGAATGAATAGTCTTCTCGCTTTCACATTATTTTAAGCCTTATCGTGTTTTTGCTTATGTTTGTGGCTTCTTTTGTTCGGTTATCTTTAGAGTATTTCAAAACATAAAACTGAGTTGAATGCAGAAGTTATAGTGTTTTAGTCAATTGCTTCATAGATAATCTTCATATGCTTTCTCTAGACGGATGCAGAAAAGCGTATCACAAAAAAGACTTATTGCAACATTCTTGGTTATGTGAAGGCTATGGTGCACCAGTGAAGTGGGAAAGCACCTTGTCGGTAATTTCATTAATTTAAAATAAATAAATTCAATGATTAATTGGGTTTGTCAAGTTAGCAAACAGATGTGCTATAATGTTTTAAATCGATGATTGTTAGTTTGGTAAAATGTTTATTAGATAACATTGTAAATCAGGATATTATTAAAATGATATATATTAAAATTATTTGTAAATTAAATTAAACTTAAACGCGAATTTTCACAATAGGTTATTTATATAAGCATAATTCTTATAAGAATATTCAGGCTCAAATAGGGGAATTTTTAGGCACATGCTAAGCATATTGCTCAGCCTTGTTGAAATCTTTTGATGTGTTTTTTTTATATGTCATGGGTATTTTATTTATTTTGTGGTTGTTCTTTAAATAAAAAAACAGGACCGTTTCATTTTACCCATATAGCTCATTATAATTGTTTCTCCGATAGGCATAACATAAGCATACTTTAAGCATGATTGTGTTTTCCGCACGAGCATATCCCAGCCTGATTTTGAAAGGTGGAAATGTTACTATAAAATTGTCGTCTTTTATTTCAGAGAGAAAGTCCTGATCCAAAAATTGTGAACGAGTTAGCTGATTATTATGATGCAGTATCAGATGAAAGTATGGCAGATTTAATTAAACAGGTAGGTATCTGCATGCTGCTAATGTAGAATGTATGTTTATATAGGCGGAGATAGTGTGATGGTAACACATTTAGCTTAATCATAAGGTTGCAGGTTCGAGTCTCCCTCTGGCGCACTTTAAAAGTAGTACTTTCAACCCATTTGGAACCATTTACTGACCGCTAATTAGCTTGTGTGGCTGGCAAGCAATAAGACCGATTCTATACGTATCTTTTGTTGGTAGTGTGACTGTCTGGCGGAATGTCAGCCAGCGGATATGGTGAAATCTTTAAGGAGTACAACTCTGTCACTTTCTTACATGTTTCATTGGATACTTTAGTTTGTCTAATATATTGAATACTTCAGTTTGTCTAATACAGCCAGCGATTATAATCGCCATGTTTTAAGTTCGATCATTATTCCAGTACCCTGAAAATAAAAAGTGGACACTTCAGTGCGTTAAACTGTTTGTATACCATAAGTTGTGATTTTTACCCTGCATTTTTCGAATCAATGGTTTTAAATTATTTAAATTTATTTTTAGTACAAATACGATTCGTTAACAGCACATTATTATTTACTATATAAACATCGACAAAAAACGCCGAGACCGAAAGTTTCGTTTAAAACACCGACAAGGTATATTTTCTTATCCACTTTATTTTTGTTATTCACCAGTATTGTATGCCGTATGTAGTTTCTATATAGCTAAGGTAGTACTGCAGCATCACTAACTTTGTAAGCTTCCAAGTTTCCCAATACCTATCGACGCAATATTGTCGTTGGTCTTAATTTTCCTTACGTCACAATTTCGTGACTCTGAAAAGTAGAAGTTAGTAAAAAGTTTGGCGACATTTTAAAAATTGTTAAGAACAAAATTTGCGTCACGAAAATTGGTCAATTTCTTTTGTCGCTACATTTTAGATGCATTAGACGTTTTAAAATATTCAAGCTAAGCCAAATTATTCCGCCTTTCATCGGCCTTAATTTTCATCGGCCTTAATTTTCGTCGGCCTTGATTTACGTCGGCCTTGATTTACGTCATCTTAAAATTTTTCACTTAGGGCAGACAAATTTTGGACTGTTAAGTTACCTCGTGCTATTTGTTTATAAGTTATTTGTAAAGTTTAACATGTAACTGATGTTTCAAACTCCATTTTGTTTTTAGAGAAAAACCGCAAAGCAGAATACCACAAGTATTTATTTGTTGTTGTTGTTGTTGTTGTTGTTGTTCTTTTTTTGTGTACAATTCTTAATCATGTTGAAATGCATTTTTGTTCATTGTACTTTTTAAGGTAGATTTGTTTTGATATTTCTGTTTATGACGTTATCATGAATAATAAACACTGACGAACTCTCGTAAATATTGCGCGATAGTGAGCGTTTTTCCCTGTAAAAATTTCTCA